>RXPK01002149.1:0-75040 GCA_004143645.1 Protaetia brevitarsis
CTTGTCAAATAATAGGCATACCAATAAATTTATGACAATGTGTTTTTATGTTTGTTGTAATGTAGGATCTTTACTAGTCGTACATAACAAGTTATTGCTGTTTGTGCGTGAACTTTGCAATTTCCAGCATTTCGTTATTATTTTGATGGTGAGTTAACGGCAGTATCGGAAGCATAAGTAATTATTTACAACAAACTTTTTTGTGCTTATTAATTCCATCATTGCATGTATTTTGCTATAGTGCGTTATTATGTTTAATTTCAAATTTTAATATGTTATTATAAATAACGAAAATGCCCAAGGGAAATGGGCTAATTGGTATGGAGACATAAGGGCATATTATTACACTTCAGTCTGTTCGTTATGCGAATATGCATTATGCTTTCTCAAAGACATAATGCTATTTCTCATGTTGGATAAAGTCAGGTTCAACAGCGTAACAGGGAAAGACAACACCTTACAAGCACTACAGTACTAAAATCTGCTACACAAGAAAATAGATGTCTGGAGAATCCTAGGCACTAGAAGTGCTGAGGGAGAGTTAAAGGAAAAAGCAAATGACAAAGAAGAAAAAAGAAGAGATCAAGAAAGCCGAATTTGTACGGAAAAGCAAAGGATAGAGATTTTTAGAAAACATCAAGGAAATAATAAGTTCTTCTGTTGAAGAACAGATGACCGCTCATGTTAGTATTGTAAAGGGAAGTATTGATACATGCCATGGATGGCGAGGATGGGTACATGGAGGCTGCTGCGAATAACCACAGAATGAGTTCGTCTTCTAATGTACACCAATTGTAGAAGATTAAGTTTAATATTCTTATCCTGATGTATTTTTTTTATTTCAAGTAGTTCCGCTCTAAAGAGTTAAGCTGGATCCTGCATGTTGTTAAGAATATTTTAAGAATCAGAATCCCCTTAGAATCCCTACTTTACTAGAGTTTATGTACGACCCATTCTTAACTGGAAACCATCTTGCACCCAGGGGGCAAGGTGGTGCTATTCACATTTCTTTTCAAAATTTCTCACAACATCAAGAGTACCCATCCGAAAAATTGTAAATTCAATATACCAGATAATGTTTAAAGATTACAACAAGCGTACTTAGAACATTGTATATTAATTTGCAATCCTGATGCAAGTGTTCTAAAAACTTAATGTTCCCATCTTGCCCCACCTTCCCTATATTTTTTTGAACCTGGATAGTTAGAGTAATTCTTGGGAAAAAAATATTGAATTTTTCCACTTATGCTAATATCTCGAATGCGGTGGCATGATGAGCTAAGTTATTTTGGTATTTACAGTATGTGTGACAGTAGTCCTCATTTACTTTAATTTCAGCCCGATAGCTTTAGGGGCACTTTTCAATGGCTTATCCGAGCAGAGTCTTTCTTTTAAACATGAATCAAAACGCCTCGCTATCATCCGTATAATAAGCACTTTTACAACGTCCATCAACATTTACGATCGCGATTTCTGCTTAGATAACAACAATAAAAAGAAAGATATCTCGTCTAATTTCATGCGAAATTAGCTTCGTTGAGTTGATGTTGCGAAAGCAATCACCTTCGGCCTTCGCTATGCCATCACACGCGCTCGTAATTCCAGCTTTCACTTTGCACCGTCCAAGTCCAAGGGACTTAGCGGCAGCGCCACGTAGCAACGGCCGGACTTTCCACGAGCCACGAGAGGGTGTCGCGTCGTCGTGAAAGTGGTAGCGCGCACTCATCCGCCAACCTTGGGGCGGACGTAAAATCTCCCTCGCTGTTCACACTTGATCCTGCCCGTTGTCCTCGATCGACGTTGGATACGCCGCTACCCACGTCATACTCGGATCTGACACTCCGTCAGCTTCGCCGTCCCGATGTTAAATTAAAAGTCTACCCGCTAAACGAGTTACTATTACATCGCTCTACACGGAAAATGCAATTACAGTTTGGCAACGGTAAAAAGAGCGGTCGGTCCCGGCCCTCTGGAATAATTTGCATAGATTAAAATCCCGCTGAATATTATATAAATTTGCGTAATTACTACGCTGTGTTGAGAAGGTCAATTTAACGTTGGACGCTGATTGGGTAGATAACTAAAGCCGTTTGATGAGTTAAAAAGAAAATGGGAACTGAAGCAGCGGCGGAGAAGAAAATTAGTTGAAGTTAAAATATTCTGTTCATTCTTATCGGGCAGCGGCGAATCCTAAATGATTACGACAGGAGAGCGGCAATGTCCATGGAATGTAAACGTGCGGTGCGGAATTTGTGGTACCAAAACAATTAGATCTTTCTTTATTAGAGGTAACTTACAAGAGCATTTCGGGAACTGTCACTCGTAGATTTAGATGAAACTTGTTTATAGACTCCATGGGGTATTACTGACGGACACTTTCAAACGGTGAAAGGTAGAAAAAAGTTTAATGGCAGACTAGCACCGTTTGAAGAGCCCTTTCGGCTGTTATATGTAAATATTTAATTAATTTTATTACTCTTTGGTTGTAGCGGCTTAGTGTAATAAAATAAAATAAAACATTCTTTTAATGTTTCGACAACTATATCATAAAACAGCTTTTCATCTAAGTAGAAAAAGGCTCCTGTTCTTCATGTTCTTATATCTTCTTGTTCTTTGATAATTGTGCTTGCTGTCCTTTCAGAAAGTGTAGAATATCAGAAGGCTCCAGCTTAGGCAAGTCTCCTTCCTCGATTTAATATGCTCCCAGGTGCAACGCCCTTTAGTTGCACAGTGCTACGCAATTTGAGAGGAGATGGATGGGTGTTTCATCCTGTTCCTCGCAAAATCTACATTTAGATTTCTTTTCGAATCCAAGGTTACTCAGATGTCCTTTCAGTTTACATTGGCTTGAAAGTATTCTTGTTATTATGCGAAGAGCACCATCAATCTCAATGGACATTAGATTTTTTACATTCTCAACATCTACAGGTCGGCCGAAGAGAGGAGCGACAGATTTACAGGGGTTGATTTTTAGAGCATATAATGTAGAGAATAAATATATACCGTGTAGATCACGATTTATGCGTTCCACAACCAAATCTAAGTCTGACAACGGAAAACTCTTATAAATTTGAGTGTCATCAGCATACAGCTGTACAGAACAACAGTCGACATAGGCAGGTAATGCGCTGGTGTAAATAGAAAAAAGCAGGGGACCCAGGATCGAACCCTGTGCTACCCCCCGAGGCACGCTCAACTGACCCGAGACACCAGAGGCAAGTCTAACGTATTGGAACCTATCCGCAAGGCACGAGGACATTAAGTTTAAAGCAGGGACACTGAAGCCAATACGGCGAAGAATACCCAGGAGAATCTTGTGATCGATAGTGTCGAATGCGCGACTGAAATCCAGCAATACCAGTAGTGTCAGATCGCCCCTATCCCTGGCGCTAATGATGTCATCAGTAACCCTCAACAATGTGGTCGTGCAGCTGTGCTTCCGCCTGAACGCGGATTGACAATCAGGTAAGGTATTATGCAGAGATAGATATGTATTAATTTGAGTATGCAATTTTTTTTCCAGAACCTTACTTAAAGTGGGTAGCAGGTTGATAGGACTTAGATCATTGAAAGAAGACACTTTATTCTTCTTGGGCAAGGTCTTCCAGGCCTCAGGGAACACACATTCCAGAATACAGGAGTGATTATTCATGGTAAATGAAAGGCAAACAATCAGGCAGCAATAACTTTAACATAGAACCATTGATACCATCATGACGTAACGCGTTGCTCTTAATACCGTGTATGGTGGATTCCACCGTGTTAAAGTGAAATTTAGATTCCGCCTCGCTATATACAAAACCACGAGTATCAGACATGAATCCAGAGTAATAAAGTAAATAACTGCTTCTTTACGTTAGTAGCTACGACCTACTTCTGCTATTTTTGGTTAGCAATTTAAAAAAGCTCCTACTCTCTGTAGCGGTTCTGTGCCACGTACCTCCCAAAGTGATCAAGACGATCCAAATACTCCTATACTACAAAATTTACACGCTGTAGGGCCCAAATCGATGCACGACACTCCCTTTACAAACTTTACATCAACGTATTTAGAAACACTTTTATACACTGCTTTACTGCTAGATTGTTATAAATATAAATGTTTCACAACAATCGCACTTGTCTACAACAGAAAACTGCTACAGAAAGTAGCAGCTTCTTTTGATATTGAATAGCTGCTAGAAACTGTTTTAGCTGCTACAAAATAGCAATTTGCCTCGTAGCAACCCATCACTAGTAAATAAACTGCGACGTAATGACCGATTACTTAAAATTATGCTTTTTACCGATGAAACCGCAAGTTTACGAAGGAAGGAATGTTTTTAGTAGTCACACTATGCACAAGTTTGCTGAGGCAAATCCATGAAGTATATCGAAGAGGCTATCAACATAGATTTGCTATGAATAGGAGCATTTGTTTTGTAGGGTCGCTTAACAGGCGAAGTTTATTTTATATGCACTTGAACCTGGTCTACGTGCTTTATCTTTATTTGCAATCCATGGTTTACAACACCCTAATGTAGTGGAGTGATTACGCTTAACTCTCCAGGCAATTTCTCGGGAAGATATATCGCCTTCCTGTAGCTCAATAATCCAGCAGCGCTCGAAGGAAGTTAATTGTTTGTAAAGTGCAGGTTGTCAACTGTGAGACCGATCATTCACGATTGCTTGAGACTTACTGCATGCGTTTTCATGCATTTTTTTTTGCATCAGCATCGCAAATATGGGATCAAAAAATTGTTTCGAAAATAACTGACATACAACTCACAAATACCCGAAAATTCACCAAGCCGATCGTTTAAACTGAGCTTTAGAAATATTTATTTATTAGGTTTTTGGAAAATTTTCAAACATATGCCGGGTGATGGGCTTTTAATTCCCACAGTGTAGCAATATTTTAAGTTCTAAATTTCTAATACATATACTTTTAATTCCTATTTTACTTGTTCGGTTTCTTTTTTCTTGTGGAAGCCGTCTGATATAAAGTCCTTGAAAACACTGCAGCTTTTTTTTGGATTTACGCGTTTCAATTTAGTCATATTGTCAAAATCTAATTTGAGCTGCTTCCGTTTATCAAAAAATGCCGAACTTGAACAAATGAATTTAGTTCTAGTGTAATAAAAGAATGCATTTTATAAACTCCAAACTGTTTGAAGCTCCTCAAAGCTAATGAAACAGCATCTATAATTGATGAAGTTTATTTAACAGTGCTAGTGACTAAACTAGATCAATAAGTGGAGTTATTCCAACGTAACACCAAAATTTAATATTAGCCACGACCCATAATATTGTAATGACCACTTCTATATAGTCAATAATACATTCACGTCTTTGCTTAGTTACTAAATCCATCTTTTAGTTAAGTTCTAGATCATGTATTATTCATTGTGACAAGTATTCCCTCTTCACCGTAGTGATATTAGTTGGACTCTATCACATCTATCGCAATGTAAATGAGGTTTTAGATATGTAAAACGCGCACTCACTTATTCAATAACACGTATTTTCTTTAGTTCGCTGGTGATGGTTAAAATTGCAGACGGTAAGTGCTCGAAGATTCGTAGGTTTTGGCCGATGTGATGGAATAATACATTTTCCATCATATCGATTGCTTCTAGGTGAGATAAGTATCTACCACTTAAAGCAATAGTTTCAAACGCTTGTGCATATTGCCAATAAAAATGAGTTGATACATTTTCCATGTCTGAATCTAAATACATTCAGTCCAAAAACAAGTTTTATGAGATATTAAGATTCTTCTACATTAAAATCGTTTTGTGAAATTTGAATAAGGATTTTAAAACGCGTTTTATGAAAATATTTTGTTGATAATAGGCCAATGTTGGTACCTTTGCTACGAGTTCAAAATTAACCTTGTAATTTTATTTATTTGACTGACAATGATTGTAGCAGGAAAAGAAGAGCATGGAAGAGATGAAGTTTACTACTAATTAAATTGTTGAGTCAAGATTTCCTATATAAATATTATTCTAGTGTGCATCTGTGCAGTGTGGCCCAAAATGTTTTGTTTGTCTGTGTAATAACCCGGTATAACCAACACATCATAACTTGTGTACAGTGTAGTGCAATGTGCCGCGAATATTTGGAGAGAGCATTTTGAAAAAATAAATTAAGGACTTAAGTAAATATTTATAATTAGTAGGATTAAATATTTTTTTCATTGTACAGTGTGATTCAAAAGTAATGGCTACTTGTAGAAGTACCATTCTTTTACAAAAGGGGATGCTATTAATACCGGTATATTCTAAATTATTTTCCTTCTTTATATATTTCACAATTCATTTCTTTGTATACGTCAAGGTGTTAGTTTCGATTCCCGTTTGTCTTAACAATTTCAAGTTCTAATATTGCAGCTCATATTAACTGTGAGTCGCGACATCAATTTCCGGTATGACAATTCGATCAAGCGCAGCACTAGATCGGCATTTTTTTATATGTGACTCGCAATCATCTAGAAAATCAAAAGTGCTGATAAACACCAATGGTCATTAGATTGGAAACTAGTGTGAATGTCTTCGGTATATTGTTTTACAGAGAAATAAAGCATTGTTGTAATGGAAGGAACATCTACACTTGTTTCTATCTTGTAATATACGAGGTGATAAGAGTACCCTGAAAACCTTTCGGAAAGAGAAGTTCGGGATTCGGTGTTCGTGAGAACATCTTGGACTCCGGGAGTGATCTTATTTAATTTTTTTTAGTTTGTGTTTAATAAGTGTTAGTAGTTTTTGTTTTTTTTTTTTGTCATATTATTATTTTTGTTCGTTACATGTCTTTAATATAAGTGTAACGAAAGGAAGAAGGGTAAGTCTTGCACAGTTATTTCTGGCTTGCATTCTATACGGTCTAATAATATTTTCATCGCCTCCCCTTTTTTACTTATACTTCGAAATCTCCAATTTTATATAATTTTTTTTTTAATATATATTTTTTTTTTGCTGTTTGTTTTAATGTATTTATGGCGTTTTGATGTTTTTTTGTAATTTATAATATAGTTCCTTTAGTTCTTACTCTGGTGTTTTATTCATTCCCTCTAAGTAACTCGCTTACTTTCGAACCCATAAAATTCAATATATTTAAAACAACCCGTTAGTGATAGCGGGGTGTTACATCTGAAAGGTCGAGTGGATTCTTGTTACACTCCTAATAGAAATTTCTGGAATGCGCTTCAATTCAATACAATCTAAAATCGTTATGTTAAACAATATTAAATCAACTACCAGCCTATGTTTTTAGAAATGTTAAGATTTACTAACTAGTAGAAGATATCTGTTAAACAATTAACGTAGGTAACAACAAAACAACGTTTTCTGTGGTGTTTTATTGTCAAGGAATTCATCAGGAAATATATGGATACAGAATGGTACAGGTAATTGCAAAATTAAAATAAAATGCAATTTATATGAATTGCGTTCATACTTAGAAGTCAAAATGGAAATTACGCCGAGAACAAATGATCTGCTTAAAATTGACAAGGTAACTTTCCCAACAGCAAGTCTTCTTTTGTCTTACCGACACGAGCAAGTGTGTGCGGACATCACAAGTCATAGGAAATAGTTTTGAAAGGAATGTTATTGACAAATAAATATCGCATGAAAAATACAGAAATGCCTTAAGAATACCATCTATAATTTATGCTACAAAAAAATAAGGAAGATTAACTATTGGAATTCTGGGTTTACACTTAATTTTATAGTACAAAATATGAAAGCAAATTTGTCCATATCTTCATTAATATAATTTTGATTTGGTATGATTTAAAATATTCATTTATTAGATTTTGACATGTAAAACAGGCAACCCGTTAAACATTGGTAATTTTCGTTGCATTTTGTTTGATTTTTTATAAGAATGAATATTGAATATGCTTAAATTATCGTTAATAAGCGTTAAAATTGCTTACCATTTGTTAAACAAAAGAACATAGTATATACAGGGTGTATCAGATATAAAGGTTAATATTAAAATAATATTAATTACAGGAATTTGTTTATAAAAATAATATTATACCTGAGACCCAATCAGGTTTTCGATATGGGTTTTATTGTAACAATGCATTAATCCACAATTATAGATGATATCATTTCGGAATGGATAAGGGAAAAGCCACTATTCTGTGTCCTTAGATTTTTCCAAGCTTTTGACACAATTAATCACAGCTTGCTTGCATCTATTTTGCACTATGTGGGATTGGAGGATCTTGCTAACAGCTGTTAATGTCATTACCTTGCGAACAGAGTCCAGTTGTTGTAGTCAATGAAAACTCATGCTGAATTTCAACATGTAACATCCGGTGTTCCACAAGGGTCTGTTTTAGACCGCTTCTGTTTACTGTTATACCAGTTACTTTAAAAATAATATAAAATTTTGTAAGTCCCACTTTTTGCAGATGACACGCAGTTTTATTGTTCTTTACACCCACGAATGTTTACACAGCTTGTGCGAATATTAATCAGATCTGAAAATGTCTTGTTGACTCGGCACCACAGCGACATTCTCTTACAAGTAAATCCTACTAAATCGAATAAATTATTATTCGCACCAAGCAAATCAAAAAGCCAAGTTACTATCAGATATTAATATAAGTGTTAACAATGTTTCAATAACTTGCCAAAAATTCGGTGAAGAGTTTGGGACTGATAATAGACGAGGAATTAAAGTTCAATGAATATATAATAAATGCACTCAAAAGCCTACAACAGTCTCAGATTAATTTATGGAGCAGAATGTTTTTAACTCAAAAAATAAAGAAATGCTTTGTGAAACGTTAGTTTTGTCTCATTTTAATTATTGTGATGTAGTTTATTCTCCGTTCCTTAAGCTCAATCACCATGCAAAAAATACAGAAAGTTCAAACTCCTGCTTACGTTTAATCTATGGTATTCGTGACGGGATACATTAGTCACAAGTTAAGGGATGTCAGGTGGTTAAATATGAAAATCGTCGCATACTTCATGCTGCTTGTCTGTTTTATAAAATTATACACTCGGAAAAAGCCACCCTATCTTTATAATAAATAATTAATAATATAATAATAAGGAACTTTAACACCGCCGGCCCATACACACCAATTCTTTAAAAAGAGTTACTCGTATCAAATCACAAATATCTACAATAATATTCCACAATTTGTTAAAGGTAGTGGTTCGTGTTACATGTTTAAGAAGCGATACTTTAATCACCTATTTGCTTTTCAGTCTGGTCTATGTTAGTTTGGTGGCTGCGCGCTCACTGTATAGCTCTTTATATTTCTAATTATGTATTTATTTAGATTTAAATTGTACATCGTCTCGTGTGCTTGAAATATGTTTTGTTTTTTTTTGGTTATGTAGGGTTAATTGAAAAACAGATTCGTCTGAATTTCGCCCTGTTTCCTTGTTAAGTTATACTCCATATATGTAAGTACGTTGTTGTGTTTGAGGAAATAAAGACCATTTATTATTATTATTATATTATTGACTTATAACTCATTTTTTTTAGTTGTTACGCTTCACAAGAATAGATCTTTTTTTTTGTAAAATGGTATGATAATGTAAACAAAAAGTCAATAAATTGTAATTTAATTCATGTGGCTGTATTGTTGAATGAAAGTAAGTAGAGAAAATAATTGTATTATTAGAACTTATATATATATATAAACTGTAACACGTTAAACCCAAATTAAAAAAAAAACATTTTGCCAAATAACTTATATTGCTGTTACAGCTGGTACAAATTATTAAATATCTTATTTAGTTATTTAGATATGTCATATTGTTATGACATTAAATTAAATCACATAAACTGCCAAACAACTACGAAAGTCTCCCTTATTTTGTTACTGATAAAACTCACCAATATCTTAACACTTAGTCAACTTATTTAAAAAAAAAAATTGGACATTTTGATATGTCAATCAATTTTGTCTTAGATTATTAATTTCAATTTGTTGTAAGTTTAAAAGTTATTTACTAAATTTAATCATATAATGTTTTCCTAAAATCTATAAAAATAATGCGTAGTTTAAAAGAGATATAAGAGAAACAATGAGTAGCACTGATCTCCGTGTAATTTCTCAATCAAAGCAGTAATTAAATAGTATAGGAAATGCATATCGAATAGTAGAAATGTAGCCGAACACTTATTATAATTTATTGTTTTTTTGTCATTGCTATCAATAATTTTTTGTAAACTCTTGGATTTTCTTTTTGGTTTTTAAAACAGACATCTTGTGTTGGCAAACAACAAATGTTTTGGCTCTTACATAGAATCCATCATTATATGAATCGTAGCTCTTTTGTTTTCCATTTTAAGGTTATACTATTACAACAATCTTGCATGCAGAAAATGATTTCTATCAATTGGTGGTCTATTAAAAAAAAAAAAAACAAAGTTATCTATTATATCTCGTAACGCGATTTTTAAATGTTTTTCTGATTGCACGATTGTAATCAGCGTAAACAACTCTACATCTTTGATAATTTAACAACTTCGTAGCTGTAATATTAACAAAGTTAGCAATAGTGCGCAGATAACATTGAACAGCCTGTATATACATTTATTAGTCGTGAAAGTAGGATATAGGCCGCACTTTCTAGATACATTGGGTACGATAGACTGTGGATCGGGTTCTGGATATACGGCAAAGACCGGATATTATGAGTGACGGTAATTGTACATATTCCAATCTACCGTAATCCAATATAAGCGCGATTGAAGTACTTCAGCCTATTCGCCACTACTCTTCAATTCAGCACAATGGTAATTATAAATTCCTTTTAGTACTCCAAGCTGCACGACCATTGTTTCGCGTACATCGCCTTTGTATTAAACAATAACCAAATGCGTGCTCCGCAGTCTTTTTTTTTTAAACCGATACACCCTTGTCAAAAAAGGAAATAAAACATTCACCCCTATATATAATTCGTACCCGTCTACCCCACGAAACACCCCGTTTGCGGTCCGGCGAGAACAATACCAATAGGTCGGGTGCCGGCGCGCTTTTTAATAAGAAACTTACTTGTTAAAGCCGCGCACAGCGTAGATACGGGCGATAGCGAAGCGCACGGTCTCCCCCTCGTATATAATTAAGAAGTTCGGAATCGCATCAAACGTAGCTCTAGGCTGCCGGATCGGTGACGAAACTTGAAAGCGTTCCGTTTGCATTTAGATTGAACCATTATGGGGCAATCTTCGAAGTGCGCGTGTATTTGGACGCCGCTGGCGGCGATGATGTGTGGGCACGTTGGAACGCGAGAAGATGCGAAATAGATTCGATAAAAAAGCAATGAATGTTGTACGTGTAAGTGAGTACGTGATATTGAACGGGCACGAGGTATGTAAGGTATTAAAAGAATCTAACGGATCAGAGATTATTTCGCATTCAATTCCTTTATTTCCAGAAGACTGATTATTATTTGAAGATTCTTAAGATTATTATGCTACCTTTTGTCACTATAGCTCAAGTCAATACGATCTTCTTTTTTAAGGAGATTGAAGACAAATCTAAGGAGAAAATGCTGTTTAAAAAGTGTAATGCTAGCAGTACACGCTGTCTCGGCGAGACATTTAAATAGACGAGGAAATTCGAGTGATAGATATCACTCGATATCACTTCGCTTGGAGGATCCCGAACATATTCTGAATGCTTTCTGTAATCATTTCGCTAAGACTCTTCGATCTACATCGCCGAATATTAACCAAGATTTACAATTCAAATTAAGCAATTACTTTTACATTACGTCTTTTACTGAAACAGACATTCTGAAATCCATTAAACATCTCGAGTCCAAAAATACTGCTGGACATGATGGTATTCCAGCCATTTTAATTAATAGATGTGCCTATGCTTTGGCAAAACCACTCACTGCAATTTTTAATATGTCATTGAAGACCAACGTCTTTCCACAATTATTCAAAATAGGCCGCATAACATCTGTATTTAAAAGGGGAAATAATGTTGATGTAGTAAATTATAGGCCAATTTGCATTTTATCTAACTTCGCAAAAATTTTTGAACATCTCTTATGCGCTGATATTTTTAAAAACGTTAAATGCTTCTTTTCTCCGAATCAGCATGGATTTGTTACGGGAAGATCCACAACAACTAATCTGACCTGCGTCACACAGTTTATAAGTGAAGCTTTGGATAACCGCCAGCAGGTAGACGTTATTTATACAGATTTGTCAAAGGCGTTTGGCGTAATTAATCATTCATTATTGGTTAAAAAGTTGGCGTATTTTGGATTTGCAAACGGATTAACTGAGTTGATAACTTCCTATCTAGAAAATAGAGAATACTATGTATACTACAATGGCTTTTCGTCCAACAAATTCAAAGCTTACTCAGGTGTACTGCAGGGCTCCAATTTAGGACCACTTCTGTTTAATATATTTATAAATGATCTACTTACGTCGTTGAATTGTGAGGTGCTGTCATATGCAGACGACCTGAAAATCTACAAAACTATAACCAACGTAACTGACACTTACACTCTACAAAATAATCTTATATTAATACAGAACTGGTGCATACAGAACGGATTAAACCTGAATATAGATAAATGCTTAGTTGTGTCGTACACTAAAGCCAGGGATCCTATCATCGCCAGATATGTAATAAACAGCACTGAGATATTACGAAAAAAGTGAGGTTAGAGATCTTGGAGTAGTGTTTGATAGTCAGCTACGCTTCGCACAGCATATCTCTTCCGTTTGCAGTGAAGCCGACAGAACGTTAGGTTTTCTCATCAGATCATGTCGGGGCTTTACTAACATCACAACTATTAAAATCCTTTATTACTCGTTAGTAAGGAGTAAAGTTGAATACGCCTCAGTCGTACACTGAGAAAAATGGTCCAAATAAACAGTATATTTAGCATTTTATATTAATGGTAACTATATTTTTTAATAAGTACGATTAAATAGATATTCGATATTAATGCGATATACATTAAGAGCGAGTAAAGCAAGGTTTCTAACACTGCGATATAGTCTCAAGTACTAAAATATATTAACAGATACTAAATATTTCATACTCAAATCACGAAACATATTTGCAACAAATAAATGCGATTACTTGGAATACTATTAATTAGTGTAAATAGTAACATTAATTTATATAAATAGAAACTGACTAACGCTTAATAGTCAGTGAGTTAGGGTAACTACTAAAATTTTGAATCGTTGGTGTTCGGATACAGTCGATAGGGTTCGGCAACACTTCTGGCGCATATTGATTATGTCGTACTTGTTCCTGGTTCGTAAGTAACATACGTGTCTAATTGTTTTAAAAAAAGTGATGCTACTTTTTATTTATCTTATTCATCAAAGTGACTAGGTGAAACAATTAGCCGCCAGTAACAGTGTATGAACTGTGTGTTGCAGTTATCTTTTATGCTAAATTGTAAGTTATAGTTTTATAAAGGTGGTGACCTTTTTTTTAGAGTATTTAATATGTCTTTAACATTTTTTAGATTATCGCAATATGGTGTGCATGTATAAATGTATATACCAAAATCAATAAAATATGTTATGTTTAATGTAGCATGTTACGTTAACTTTACACACCCTCAGTAATTTTAGTACCTACCTAACCATTATATTTAAATTAAACATAATCGCCCCTGATGAAATATTAGTCTTTCAAGGCAAATAAAACAACTATTAATCAATTTATTCTAAAATACCTACGGTATATTCTATGTGATAATTAATTATTATGCTTATGTTTGATCTGAAGAGAACTAATATTACACAAAAATGATTTGAGCCCGACAAAGTCAGTTACGACAACTATTCAAGAACATGACTTCAAATGAATAACTTATTTGGGGTCACTGTTATTCTTACTATACATTTCACAGTTTAGTTAGTTATGGCATCTATGGTTATGGTAAGTAAATATAGTTAACAGTAGTAAAACAAAATATTGCTGCAAGTAATGTGTATATTTACAGCAATTAACAGATAGTAACTAATACTAACAAAGCAAATATCAACTCCAAATAATGTAAAACATTTGGAATAAATATTTTTTTTCATTTACCAGGAAAACCAAAGTCATTTAGTGTTGGCCATCATTGTTAGAAACCTGACTTTACTTGCTACTAGTAGTCTGATCATTTGTCACATATATAAATGAATTTTTTAGTTACCAATACTAAATTTTCACTTACGGTTAGTAAACATTTTTCTCAGTGTATGGTATCCCATCGCTTCTTACTTAAATCAAGCACTGGAAAAGTAAAAAACGGTTTTGCTAAAATACTTCTCATTTTAAAATAGATGGTACTTATCCTGTAAGAGGTTCCGACTTACAATATTCTGCTTTGAACGTATAGCATTACTTCACTTAATAGCTCGAAGAAGGAGATATAGTGCTCGCTATTTACTCAATATTTAAATCAACAAATAGACTGCCTCTACTTACTTTCTGCGTTGCAAGTTTAGTACCCACGCACAAGTTCGATCTGTGGAGACGTTTCGCCGCGCCAAGATTTCGAACTTAATATTTTATTGAAAAGCGCCTTTAACACATATGGTTCAAACCTTAAATTTTTCTACCTCGGATCCATTTCTATAATCTCTTTTTTCACTTTCTTTTTCTATTGTAATTTTGTATGTAAGTTTCTTTATTATAACTAATTGTTTGGTTAGAATCTGGAACCGTGCAATTATGTTATATAAATTTTTTTTTATTTTGTAATCATTATCCTGTTAATGGTCTTTGTACTGTTGGATAATAAAGTCTATTACTATTATTATTATTATTATTATTATTATTATTATTATTATTATTATTATTAGTATACCATTGACTTTCCTATGCGAGTCAGGGAATTAGAGAATTCTATAATCCAAATTTAAACTAGATGATTGTAGATATCGTACATATGCACAATGTATTTTATAATAACTAAATATTACTAAAAGAAAACTTCTGGAATCGATACGTGCAGATATAAAGCCTGCAACCAGCGCAGCGAATTCATTTATTGTTTAGTTGTTAAAACAGTCTGGCAAGAGACAAACGAAATGTCATTGAATGTCACTTAATTAAAAAAGTTTGAAGCAGTGTTCCACAAGCTGTGTTGTGTGATTTTCAAGAATAGAAAACCGTGCAAGAGGCTATAAAAATTCTCCGACAGTTTTTGTTATATTTGTGTAATATATGTTACAAAATCGCAAAAGAAGCCTTTAAGTGAATTAATTCAAAGATGTTATGAACAATGTTTGGCTTCAAAATTAAAAATCTAGACGAAACATGGGTACCACATATATGCCTTATTTCGTGTTATGTCAAATTAACTCAGAGGAATAAACGAGAACAAGAATTCCTCTAATGTCCTGGCATCTTGCAAAAAATTAAGGGTTTTCAAAAAAATCATCCAAGTGGACATTTTCCTTCCTCATTTTAGTGAGAAAAGTTGTACTTTTCCTCTCTACACTGTAAAAAATTACAGAAATTTTGCCATGGCAAATTAGGAATATTACATGTAATAACGTTGTGAATTTACCACAATAAATCATGTAAATTTTGTTTTACATGTTTTTTCTAGAATATTTAACATGGAAAAAAAGATTTCGGTAAAATTTATAGCTTTTTCATGTAAGTTTAAGATGTAATAAAAATTCGAAAGGAAAATACAGGAAAAAACATACAATACTACAATTTTATGTTTACTATCAAAATTTACTTAAAAGTGTAAAATTGACAATTTTTTTGGGTATTTAAATTTGGGTAAAAATTTGAGGATCTTTTATATTTTTTTTACTTGAATACGCCGCAATGTGATTGGTTATTAGGTTATTTAACTATACGCGTTCGGCAAATAATACAGTTCATTATTAAATATTACATACGAATTTACAGTACAATCTTTGAAAATACATCAACATGTGAAATTTACTAGATGGTAGAAATTTTACCTTATGAAGCAAATTTACCTGTAAAATTGTAGGCAACTTTTTTTACAGTGTAGGGCGGAAAGTAAGTGACATTCACATGATAAAACTGTAGATCTTATATGTGGCATTATCGAAGTTGTTTTAGGACCTTTCGGTGTCTTTACTAAACCTGCTTCTGTTACATTTAGATATGTCGATCTTATAATTAATTCTTTTAGCACATATTTTAGTTAGTAATAAATCGTATTTCAGATCCAGGCATTGAGATTCCTTCCCTCACCATGTAGCGATGTTCAAGCTTCTTGTTGCAGGGTTTTGAAATTGAGTTTTGAGAGATAATCAATGTTGAGAGCGTTTTTTGTACATTGGTATTTGAATTAGTTTAGACATTTTTCGTGCTGTCGGTACCTTTGATGTCTTGTCGTCAGAAAAATTACGTTCCGCTGCGTCTTTTTCGTTTACACCAATCATAAAGAACATGTCTCAGAGGGCGAAGTAGAATCTCAACTCAAAATTGTCAGTATTTATCACCTGCTGTCATTTGCTGCATTAGAACGTACAGCTGTGGCCTGGCACCCCGCTTGTCGTAAATTCAGTGTTTTCTTGTTTAATCCGATAAGCCTTTGTCAATGTTGCGAGAAATTTCAAATTGTTTTATTTTGTATAAGATTTAGTTAATGATTTGATTGGTCATTTTAATTATTTAAATGTTTCGTTGTTTAAATTAATTTCATTCTTTAATATATTTTTATTTGCTCATGTAGTTCACGTCCTTCTTAGAAGTTTTCTTCTATGATCTTTGCGCGTTGCGTTGCACGCAGCTGTTGTTTATATGATATACGATTGTTTAACCTTGTAAGACTCAGTTCCGAGATTGACACAAGCGTGTAAGTATATGTGTTTTTGAATTCATTGCTGCCATTTTGTGATTTCATATGATTTAAAGATTTGAATTCCGCTTATTTTGATTTTATTTCGTCCATCGAGGAACTCGTTTAATAATAATTGTTATTATATTCTTGTGTACACAATTTAGATATAAGATTATTTATTATTTTAGTTCTGGAAGATATATTTAAGTTTAAAGAGTTAATTTTTCGTTTTTTTTTAAAATTTTGCTGATTTGTATTTAATTATTAATCACCTCGGGTTGGGTGAATAAGAGCTTTGTGCTTGCTTTTAGTTTTTCTTTTGTTAATTTACCTGATTTGTCCACGTTTAATTTAGAAACCATGTGGATTGAATCGATATAAATAGGGCTATCTTCCTGAACTATTTTACCTTTTTGCTTTGTTAAAGGATTTAGGATTGTCCTTTTGTAATTTAGAGTCTATTGCAGTTTTTGATTTCGACCAGGACCTTTTGTCCAAGGTTTTTTTTCCTGCGTAATTGTAATTAACCATTTTTTTTTCTTTTTTTTATATAATAAATATTTTTAATTGTTATTAACGTCATTCTAAATTCTGTTCTTTTATTTTTGATTAAACCTTTTCAATTTTTGGAATTAAAGAAAGTCAGATTTCTTTCACCCACAATTTACTTTCGTGATTAGTTTTAATTTGCGAGGGTAACCCTGAGTTTAATTGTTCTTTTGCGCCCTTTTAATTTTTATCCGTTGAGCTAGCTAATTTAATTTTTCATTTTTGCATTTTCTTTGGTACATTCAGTACACAGCAGTACGTAAATACATTTTGTTGCAGAATTTGAATAGTAATAAATAATTATTACCGCTACTGGTAAATACTAATGCAACAAGAAACAAATAAAACAACAGTTAGATGAATTAAAAACGGGCTAGAGTTACTCCAAGAGTAATGTTTAATTATTCACGATTACTCTTAATGGCCGTCCAGATCAACGAAATAATGACTAATGCAGTGGCGCCCTTTGTATACATTGACAGTACTGTCAGAACGGCAAGGTGGTGTCACTTGGCTTACCTCTTTGTTGCTTTTACTTACTACACTGTTTATGTGATTTGCAATTACAAATACAGATGACGCTCCCTCTGTCAATTAAATATTTTATCGAATTTTTTGATTTATTTTTGAATGTTTTCTTAATGAAATGATGAATTTTACAAACACATTACAATATAAATTGATTTTTAACACTGCGTAGGCTTTCACGGCCGGTGTAACTATAACTAACAGCTTCTTGCGGCGTTTCGCCGTGTGTCAAAACTTCGCTCAGCGAAAGTTTTTGACACACGGCGAAACCCGCAAGAAGCTGTTAGTTATAAATTGATTTTTCTTTATAATTTTCTTTTTGGTTATTTGTTGGTGTTTGTTGTAGAAACATTTTACTTAGAGATATAGTTTTAACCGTCAGTCTGCGCATTTTTTTGACAAATAAATAAAATTTCGATGCATTTAAAAGAATGAAACCGTAAAATTAGTTTTTTAAACTTTTCGTTATATGTACATCAACAAAAACCGATAAATATAAACCTGCTCTTTTACAGAAATTATAAGAGAGAGCGTCTTGATAAACATGTTAAAGAACATAAAGCTCTACGATAACATTTTATTCTTAGAATTATAAGGTAATGAGAGATATAATTTTATTCCTAGATAGTTTTGCACAATCTATTTGTATTTGCACGGAATTACTTATAAATATAAATTCAAAACAGGTTATAGAGTCTATACAACACAAATTTGGATTTATACCAAGCATCATAAAGCCAATATTATGCAAAATATCTGTAGTATTGAGGAATTGAAGGCACCTAATATTCAGATTAAAATTGCTTCTGTATGTGCAGCAAATTAACTAAGTTTAAGCCACATTCTTCCGATGGCTTGGAATAAATCCAAATTTGTGATGTATAGACTATATAACCTGTTTTGAAAGATTGTCCTGGCGAAACTATATTATAACTTTGTATCCGCCGCTACTTGGGACGTGGAAAGGCCTTTCTCAATATATAAACACATCTCGTCTTGGAAGAAGAAACGTTTTACGGAGTAAGAATATTTTAATACTTCCTCGGTCTTCTTGGTCTAGAATAATAACAATTAAAAAAAAAACTATATGTATAGTTTTTTAGGACTTTTCGGTATCTTTACTAAACCTGCTTCTGTTATATTTAGATATGTCGATCTTATAATTCATACTTTTAGCATATATTTTAGTTAATAATAAATCGTATTTGAGTGATATACTTATGTATTTGTTTGACAAGGCGAATCTGAACGGAGTAAAGATGGCAACTCTACTATCAAAATTTTTGGGAGAAAACCTTTCTAAACCTGAAATTTTGCAAAAAAAAACATACACTAATTAAAATTTCTTAGCAAACTAAGCGTCTTTTAGTTTTGCTTTGAAGTATAATGAAAATATTTAAATTTATTTATGCGCAAGAAAAGCTACATTTTTTAGTAACGAACTTAGTGTTCATAAAGGAAGATGGTGATAATTATAGAAACAAAGGAAAGTAATTATTTGGAGTTATTACATTATATGGTCTAAGAAAAACCTAGGCATGACCATTTAGCTTTATCATTTTCATTACCGCCAATTCTTGAATGAAAAACTTGGAAAAAATTAATTGGTCTTTACTAGAAGTTATTATGAATTTTAAACTTCAAACGGGAGCAAATCTATACAATCTAAGTCGAATCATGCTTCGTCAGCGATAGGAATAAAGCTAAATACTGATGCAGAGGTGGAAAACGCTATAAACTAATATTTTTCAGGCTTAGACAAACAATTTCTTTCTGACGGTTTGAAAGGATGGGAGAAGCGTTGGACCAAATGTATCGAGATGCAGGGAGACTAAGTCCAGAAATAAATTTTGTTTTCTTCGAAATATTTTGGTTTGTATTATTATAGAAATCCTGATAAATCCAAAAATTTGTTACTTTTTGCTTGAAGCCTCAGTTATTTCACCATTTAAACCTAAACTTGAGCTATCCTATCACTTTTCATATCCCAATACAAACTCGTCAAGATTGATTTGTAGGGGACGCAGTCAAGAGAAGGGTGCATATTTTAATAAAGTTAGAGTGCCAATTGCCCAAGTCTTTTTGTTTCTAACGTGAGAATTCTCCCCCAAGAGCTGCAAATGACGATGACAACCCTGTGATGATTTTGATAGAATCCTCCTCATCCATTGATTGCAGTTATTGTAGGGTGACAATAGTTCCAGTCAATTTTCTACGCTTTAAATCTTTTACTGAGTTACTCAACTCTGGTGAATTCAGTCTGCTCTTGGCATTCACCGCGTGCCTTATGGATAGCAAAAACACATAAGGGCAAACAGTGAACACTAGGAGAATGACAAATTTTCCTGAAAAGAAGTGCAGATAATAAAATACTTACGCTTATATTAACTATGAATTCACATATCTGAAGAGTAGATCTTTTTATGACGTCCTGTTTAGTGTTTTATATGTAAAATATGTGTAATATACTGGAGCACACGTGTAGAGTGGGGTTCCTTATGTTTGACCTGTTAAACATTTGATTTGGTCCTTCATAAATTGTTTCTAGAGAAGTTGTATCATTTGGGAGTACGTGGGCCCTTGTTACCAATAATGTTTTTTGTATCTAGATCATCGTAGTCAAATAATTCATATTGAGAATGAACTATAAATTATTAATAATTCATTCTGCAATGGTTCTTTTATTGATGAGTTGAAAATCGCGAAAATTAAACCTTGCTGAAAAATGTTTCAGCTGAAGTTGTTAGTAATTATCGCCCAATATGATTTAACGTTTTTATCCAAGATTATAGAAAAATTAGTTGCTATTAGACTTGTGAAACATTTGGATGACGAAAAACTGATTAACGTTAATCAATTTGGTTTTAGAAAAGGTAAATCGACATCTTCGGCGATGGTAAATTTTCTAGATCAATGCAGGCCTAGTTGCTGGAGTCTTGTGTTGGTTGCTTTTTGGATTTAAGTAAAGCCTTTGATCTAGTTGACCAGGCAATTATTTTAATGAAATTGAAATTGTATGGGTAAGGAGAGTTGCACTGAATAGGTTTTATCTTACCTGCAGAATAGATTGCATTATGTAGAAGTAAACGGAGTGAAATCACATAAGTTATTGTTAAATAGGGATGTGGGGCTAGGTAGTGTCTTGGGTCCGCTGTTTTATATTATGTATGTCAGTGACATACCAATTATGTTATGTTTGCTGATGGCAGGTCTTTACTTATAACAAGTAAAAACAAAGATGATGTTGTAAAAGTTGCTAATGCTTCGCTGAAGAACATAAACTCAGTATTTTCGGACTAAGTTGTATTTAAACGCCAATAAAACTGCTGTTGTAGGTTTTAGGTACTATTAACCGTGTAAAAGATTTTTCCCATTACATCAAAATTAAGAATACCAGTATTAAAGAAGCTGACAATCTCAAATTTTTGGGAGTAACTATTGACTCAAGGTGTGGCTGGAAACCACATATCGATACTTTACGCAAAAAATTAAACAGCATTTGTTTTACTCTTTCCAGATTGAGAAAACATCTTAGTATCGATTACACAAAACATTCATTCATTGATCTCCTATGCACTTATTGTCTGGAATGTCGCATCCGATTTAGATATATTTTCAAACTGCAGAAGGCTACACGTATTATATGTGGCGATGCACCTCGTACAAGTTGCAGACCTTTATTCGAGGCATTGCAGGTTATGCCCTTATCGTTCTCAGTTATGCACAATTGTTAAAAATAATTACCAGGAAATTCACTAGAGTTTCCTCGGCACAGACTAGCCATTTTGAACGCAAACCCAAATATGTTGCAATTAAAGCTTATAACAATTTCCGACTAGATACAAGGAAATGCCACTGTCGGTGTTTAAAAAGAGGGTTAAACAGCTTTGTCTCTCTCGTTTGTACTACTCTTTAGATGATTTTGAATGATTCTGTAAAATGTAAATTTTTTATGTTTATATTACGTTTTAGTGTATTGGAGTTACTGACTGTATCTACTTATGTACCTGATGTTTTCTGTACATCACTGATATCTCCAGAAATAAATATATTATTATTATTAAGCAGAGTTTTTAGACACCTGTCAGCAACTAACAAATCGGGGCTTTGTTTTTTAATATTTGCGGCGTTCTTTTCGAAAACGATTTTAATTTGTTTACGAGAGCAAAAAACACGGGTTTGAAGAACTTTCAGATTAATCGTAAGTGTGCCAGTTTATTAATTCATTATGTAAACGAATTTTTATTGATTAAACCATATCTCGAAAACTATCGATTATGAGATATAGATATACTAGACTTTTTATTTTAATTTTATGTACACTGACATGAGAGAAACGGAAAGGTCATTTTGTTGTTTTTTCTGTAGTGTATGTAATATATGTTAGTCATTGATCAAACCATTAAATGATTAAATGAATATAGAAAAGCTAAATACGTGCAAAATTTCATTATTCGCTTTGATATACTGTCAATATGATCTATTATCTCGTAATATCCGAATTGTTTAGCCATATTATTATTTCAATTCTGATTTTTAACATAATTAGATTTAAATTATCCTACCGATTTACTTTGAGTTTCAAATTTCAATTGGATGCAGAACATATTACCACATTACATTGTAAAAAGTTACAATAACTTTACCGTGGTAAATTGAGAAGATTAATACATGAAATAATGTTTGAATTTACCACACTAAATCATACTTTGAGGAATGGAAAAGGAGATTTCGGTAAAATTTATAGTTTCTACTGTAAAATTGAGTTGTAGCAAAATGCAAAGAAGAGTATCGGGAAAAACATACATAATTTTATTTCAGAATATAAAAACGAAAAATTTTTCAGATACTTACTGCACATTAAATGTAATTTTACTATAGAAAAAATGTTTTAATTGAATTTTCCGGATAAAACTATCTTCAAGAACATGAAATTGATACACTGATTGGTTATTCGGTTATTTGCTTGTGCACACAGGAAGTCACATCCTTTGTTAAATTGATATTGGTTCGATAACATCACAAACAATCGAAAGTTAGTAAGTTTGGTGTGTTGTATTTTTATTTATCAGTGTGATTTGTTAGATACTGTAGTAGAATTAGGTAAATTACTTTTATAAATATTTATTATAATACTGTTACGTTTAGTTAATACAGCAAACGTTTCTCTCCCTATTTTTACTAGTACTTCAAAAAGCATTCAAAATTATAAAGAAAAAAAAGATGTGCAAATACTAATCGTAATCTAATACTTTCATAATGTTTAGCGTCTTATATTCCATAAATAATAGGTTATAATGAAGGAGTAATGATTGGGAATTTATAAGGCTATCTATTTTTTGAAATGAACATTTGTTGAATGTCAAATTATTATCTGTAAAATCTAGGGTAAACAAAACATGTTGGAATCTATTTTGGATAATAATGTATAAAAAGAAGAAAAACGTCTTTACATTCACCAAAATATATTTAAGAGAACATATTTCGGCTCACAAATGCCATCTCAGGTCTTAAAACGTCATTTAATTTAAAAATTAAAAAGTCAAAAATTGACATTCAAAAAACACGCGGTAGAACAAAAGACACAAACAAAAACAAAACAACAGGTTAAAATTAAAATTAACTGAGACAGTTTATACGAATATGGAATCAAAACTATTTTGGATAAATTCAATAATAAACGGTTTCGATTTTTGCAGTTTTTTTTTTTTAAATGTGGTGCAGAAACACGAGTTTTAATTATTTTAAGGCTTTAAAATAAAAATGCAAATCGCAGGTTATACCAAGACAATAAAACGTATCGAAATCTTGCGAATTTTCATTATTATCAACGAATAGACAATTAAAAATAAGTTCTAAACTGTTACAGCTAACATTTTTTACAGAAGAATGTTTGGAAAATTCACCGACATATGAAATTTACTCATTGGTAGAAAGACCTTACGAACTTTTTTATAACGTATGAAAGAAGATCTGTGTAAGAACATGTACTAAATGTAGGTCGACAGCAGGTGAGTTTTAATAGGAATTGATTTAGAAAAACCAAAAGGGGCTATTTTCTTTGCTAAGATACTTTCTTTAAATTTTTAACACACACACATGTTTTAATAAGTGTCTATGATCCACTGCTCACCTACTGTATTTACTATAGCAAGTATATTTATTTTTGCGAAATCAATATAATGGTTTGTTATTTTATACTATATTATGCAGTTTCTTAACTTAAACTTCCTAAAAAATTGTTGAAGATATACCTATGTACACAAATTAGAAATACTATTCCATCTGTTCGTGAAGTAAATAGCTGAATTCAAAACTGCCCTATAGTCTGTCCATCTGTTAAGCCGATTTTAGTGTATGTTGGGAAATTATTCAAATGATGTGGATGCAGTTCATATATCAGAGGGTGGATTATAACCCTAGCTTTAATTCTGCTTGCGGTTGTCGAAGGGGAAAATTTGCATTTGAAGTGATTTACCTTTGAAGTGTAAATACTAGTAATTTTAAAACTGTATGCATATAACTGGTAGTACATTGACACAAAGAATACTTTAACGTGATTTTAAATATAGAAAAATCGACATAATTTTTCTAAGTAGTATTTTATTACACTTATGAGTAGGCGCGTGTATAAACATATTTTCATGGAACATTCAATAGATTTTTTTTTGTTTGTACATATCAGGTCAATTACTCAGTGGTTAATGTGACAATAGGAGGTTATGCTTAAAATGCCTGCTAATAAATATTTTATTGCAACTTTAGATACTAACTTAAAAAGGAAATAAAAAAAATAACATTCAGACGTTATATATCGTGTTTATTTATCTTTAGTTCTTGCTATTTAGCGAATCAAAGTAGTCGTGAGAAGAAGACACTCCTAGATATCTGGTTTGAGTAGAGATAATGATGCATGTTTTGTTAATTTATTCGGTTGGAAATACAAATCAAGGAATTAATAAAGTAGTACAGCGCCGGGTGATCTGATGACTTGTGTGCCTACTATTCGACTACGGTGCTTGCTAAATCCCAAGTTAGAAAGTCTATCAACGAACGGATACATAAGTCCAAACAAACATCATCACGACAAAGATATGAAAATCAGCTCTTAGAGGCACAAAAGCTCATATTTACTAAAATCTACTGGGTAAAGATAGGAAGAATGTCAAAATGATAATAGATGTGCTAACGGTGATTCCAGGCCAAATAGGCATATGTATAAATAGCCTTAGAGAAGGACGGACGCTATTTGCAAATTCGGCTAAGAGAATGAAGAAAATCAGTTTACGTGCTATGCCACGGCGATGGCGATGGAGGGTAAGGTTTCGAGTACTGGAGTCAAAGAATCCCAAACAAATAATTATATAAAGTAACCGCTCTCATAGACGATTGGTCTACAAGTCAAGTGGGTTAATAAGTAGAAACGCAGATACATCTTATTAAACTGCCCTGCATTTTTGCTCCTTTTAGTCACTATACTTGGGGGAGTCACAAGTTGTCTAACCTAATTCCAATTCTAATATCATTTTGTAATATCGGAAGAAGTATGGAAGAATACTTAAGGAAGAATATTTAAGGTATTTAACTGACATGCCGCATCTTTATATGATTTGCTACATTTTTAATTAGAAAGAAAAGTTTAAAATGAAAAAGAAATCATATAATCTTCGATGACAACTCTAACATCTTTGCAGTCATAGAAACATGGCTAGGTCCTAATATTCCCAAACACATATAGATAAGTTTTCCTTTCTCAGGAGAGGCAGAGATATGAGGAGTAGTGAAATTGGCTTCTATCTCAAAAAAAATATATTACATACTCTGTTATGGATGTACTAATATTGAACAACTTTGACTAAATGGTGGTCAGGGTTGTCTATAGGTCATGGACACTAGATTATAAAACATTTTATAGCTGGATTGAGATTCATTTATGCTTGCGTTGCATTTCTCCGATGTAATCATTTTCTGTGGGGATTTTAATGTAGATTTTCATAAAGTTCAACGTTATCACGTTAATTGACCAACCAACTCGTGTTACTTGAGTGATTCGCAACAAATACGGCTGTTTAGTGTAATTGTGTGTTACTTATGGGATCATGATATAATTTTCTTCCGATTTAACACCATCACAACGGCCCCGTAGCAAAGCTCATGCAGATCTTTATTTGATGTACACGCCCCTTTACACAACACGCAAGTTTACTACACCTGAAGGATAATCTTAGATTATTAAGGCGCCTGAGAAATAGAGCAAAGGGGAAGTACCGTAGAACAGGCTTACCTGGACATTGGACAATTATGAGCAATTAAGGAATCTAGCTACATTCGCATTTAAAAGAGGGAAAAAGTTTATTATGATTTCATTACTTCAACTAAATCAAAACACCTAAATCATTTAAATATGAGTAATAGAGGATCAATTAAAAATATTGTTGATCACTTATCTAACGTAAATGAAATTAACATTCACTTTTATCAACCTTATATACTTTTATTATAAACTTAAAATCTTCTACTGTGAGTATAATATGACAACTAATAGGCTCATCAATTTTACTTTAAAACTGATGAGTCGATTGAATTTATACAAATCGACGGGATAAAAAAAATAAAATCTTAATGTTTCTTACATTATACATATTTTCAATCGCAGTATTACTGCAAGTGTTTCCCGATCTGTGAAGATATACCATTGTGCTGCCTCCTCCGAAAACAAATCAGCCTAAGGAGTTCAAAGATCGAAAGACTAGCATTCTCCTAGTCTTTCCTAAAACCCTAGAAAGGATTAATTATAACCAAACGAGTATTTACATAACGCTAATAATCTTTTGGCCGATTTTCAGTCAGGGTTTCGAACAGGGTATAGTTGTGTTCACGAAGTACTTACTTTTACTGATCAGGGAGACGTTACTGCTTTGGCCTTGCTCAATCCCAGCAAGGCTTTTGACTATGTAGAAAACATCATGCTCCATCTTTCGCATAATTTCGGTGTCAGTAACAACTTTATCAAACTAATTTTTAATTGATAGAATACAACAGTGGCTTTAGCAGGTAAAAGATCGGTTCCGCTGTAGGTCAAAACAGGTGTACTCCAGAACTCAATTATTGGACGGTTATTATTTCTATTACGTGCAGCCTCTATTCCTAATATTATTAAAACTTGCAAATTATGCTAACGATAGTCAGCTCTATTACAATTTCAAACCAGGGACTTCGGAGAACGCGGTTGCTGATACCAATT
Source organism: Protaetia brevitarsis (assembly GCA_004143645.1). Taxonomy (NCBI): domain Eukaryota; kingdom Metazoa; phylum Arthropoda; class Insecta; order Coleoptera; family Scarabaeidae; genus Protaetia; species Protaetia brevitarsis. The sequence goes on from RXPK01002149.1 coordinate 27,103, forward strand.
ACGATTTAGCTGCTATCTCCACCTCCTTAAATTCAAGAAACCTAAGGATTAATCCCAAAAAATCTAAAGTATTATTGTTTAGCAGGGCTAGGATATGTGATCAGTTTATTGATGTAATTAATATTGGCATAGAAAATGCTACTAAACCTATTCTCAACGAAGCTAGAAGTCTGGGTCTGATATTAGATAACAGATTCAGATATCGTACTCAAATTAACAAATATATACAAAGTTCTTTTTTCATTCGTATTCTTTATTCCCATAGATCTGCTATTAAACACTACTAAATACTTAATTACCAACACTTTGTGATGCACACACTACTATACAGGGTGAGTTTTTTATTGAGACAACGTAATATCTCTAAAACACTGCATCAAATCAAAAAAAGTTCTTAACAAGATTTGTTATAATGTAGGAGGCTCACTGAATGGTGTCGAACTCGATCCTCCTCCCCCTCCCCCCCAGAGTGGGAAGGGGGACAACTTTGAAATCTTAAATGGGAACTCCCATTTTGTATTGCAGATTCGGATTCTACGCCATCAAGTAAGTAGATTTTGTTTGAAACTTTTTTTTCGATTCGTAACAGATTGCGCTGTAATCGCAAAAAACATGATTGTGAACGTCTAGAAAAACTACACAAAAAGCAGAAGCAAGCAAACATGATTTTGTGTTTTTTTTAATTTAACATAAACTAACATTTCAAAAAGCCATTCAACAACAATGAAGTTGCAGAGCGAAGAAGAACTTTACTTTATCATACCCATTTCAGAAAAAGTGTTCGAAAATGTGGGGGTGAGGTGGCTATCGAGTTCGGCACCATTCAGTGAGCTCCCTACATTATAACAAATCTTGTTAAGATCTTTAGAGATATTCCGTTGTCTCAAGATACAGGGTGAGTATGTTACTGAAATTACGTTTTCTATAAAAGTATTATTTATATTTCTATTGTTATTCTAGGTCTATCAGTCTATACAGTATTATTACTTTACTTTTATTATTATTTTGTCTGTAACAAGAATTATTATTTCCTCTCTTGTAACTTTCTTATTTTTTTTTCAGTAGTATATCCCTAAAAGCCATATGAAACGTAAATGTAGTTTTTCCATTCACTATTGTCTAGATATATGATTGACACTCATTGGTGTATAGGAGTATGCCATGTATGACGTGTTCCTTTTGATATACTTTATTTGTTCCACATATTGTTGGACAATTGTTTTGCATAGGTACTAATGAATGATTATTAATGATTTGAAATTTACAAACCAAATAAATAAAATATTAAGGAGTTTATTCTCATGCAGTTTTTTTTTTTTTTAATTACGATCATGTTTTTTTTTTCTGAGCATAAACAAGATTGGTAATAATAATTATATGTTCTATCCAATCAATTATTTATTTTAAATTTCGCTGTGTCTACCGGTTTCGGCCTTTCGCCATCATCTGGACAACAGTACGTCTAAAAGGAATTAAGAGCTACGTTCAGATGATGGCGAAAGGCCAAAACCGGTAGACACAGCGAAATTTAAAATAAGTAATTGATTGGATAGAACATATAATTATTATTACCAATTCCACCACCAATCAACACTTTCATTAACTATATAAATAAGATTATTTTGGAACAAAGAAATATGTCTAAAAAATATTTTTCTTTGCATTAAATTTTTTTACTGACACTGTACACTCGTACAGGTATGACTGACAGTTCATACGACATTGCATAGAAAAGAGATAATTAATAGTTAATTTTATTTGATGTATAATATCAAGACTTCTTATATTGTTCGAAATCTTTAATTGCATTCTAAGTGAAAGTTTCACTGCTTTTTACGCGTGTTTTACCAAATAAAACAAAGGAACAAATCAACACATTAGAATACAATTGACACAAAAAATCCGACACATAATATTTTAATCCAATAAAAAAAACAAGTTATTTCTAACAATCTAGACGCGACTGAGAACTAAGAGCTTTGCGCTAACGCGTTAAATGTGGTTTTCTATTTCTGAATTGACCAGAAAGCGGGTCGACCACCGATAATATTTCCTATCGATAAAACAATTTCCAAATATAAAAGCGGATCGCTCTGTAACTTTTGCCATTTGTGCCAAGGAAGGTAATTGCGAAACGGAAGCAATCAAACCGTTTATACTTTTTGACATGGGCAAGGTTGTTTGTGCTGTAGACATTAGAGGGATTAGGAAACCCTACAAGGTTCTGCGAATAGGTGTCGCGTCAGTGTTCATTCGATTGGTTTCTAATATTAAATACGTACATTGTATATACACGTAGCAGGTTTATCGAAATGGGAGTTTGGTATTAGATTGGTTTGGGATTGGGAATAATAAAATATTATTAGTATTTATTCTTGCAATGCGTGATAAAGTAACGACTATAGGAATAAAGGAATAAATAAACGTGGTATTTCTAAATACTTGCGGACAAATTATTTAAGAATTGATTTAATACTATTTGGGCATATAGTCAATTCAAAGAGTGAAAGACATGCTTTCATAAATTGGCGGGCAAAAAAGCGACTCATTTTATATTTTTCTGTTTAAGTTTATTTTACATGGAGAATTTAGTATTTTATTGAGAAAGGCATGTATATCATCGAAAAGGTTGTCCCTTCACCTTCTAAACCATAAAAAGTGTTACAAAATCATTCTTATTTATTAAATTTAAAGCGCAACATCATGGGAGGTTGTTAAGGTAACTATTGCTCTAGATATGTACGTATTCCTTTTGCGTATTGCCGAGGGAGGTTATTTAAAAATTAATGAACCGAGTTAGTTACGCATGAGTTATTCAGTAGTCTTAGTAGACGACACTGTTGTCAAAAAGTCTGAGAATAATCCTCTAGCACTCAGATGATTTGATTTACAATTTTCAAACTAGATTTTACTGTTTTACTGTTGTACTGATTGTAGCATTATTATAACAAAAGTTGTTTATGATTTGTGTTGCTAAATAATTATCTGTTTAGAAATTGTTATTAATCGTTTTATGTTTAATTTAGAATTTCGAAATGAAATAATATGCAAGGAATTCCATTGAAAGAACGTCATAAGTAGGTAAATGTCTATCTACGTTTCGGACATCCTGAATAAATGAAAATATTTTTGTTAAAAACATTTTTGTCTAATGTACAAAAATAAAGTGATAATAAAAAATCCTTCGTTCCTTAAAGTAGATGCAAAATGTTATTTTTTTAGAAAATTTGTGGAATAAACACTCAAACACGGTTGCACATTGTCATAAAAAGAACAAAATAGGCTTTACGAATATGGAATGTAAGGCTCATATCGCTATTTAAATTAAATAAATCGACCGACTGGCTTAGTTCAAACTGTATTTGTCATAGCAAAAACTCATTTATGTCAAAATATTTAAAAAAAAAATCTAGTTTCAGTATATAAAATTAAAAAATGTAGATCAAGTCGTCTAAATGTTGGAGAATCGTATCCAGACTATTAGACAATTATGTATGACAAATTTGCATAATATAAACCGTAAACACAAATAAAATCAGTAATTTAAGCCAAACTACAAAGTTAAACGAACAATGTTTTCGGCGGCAACGTTAACTAGGTGCTCCATGTAAACATAGTTTAAACTGAAAGCTATAAATTGGGCCGCCCAGTCAGTGTAAAAAAATGGATTAATTAATTGATACACTTTTTTTAATAAAATAATTTTATGAGTACTCTAACTCAGACAAATAGATAATAAAAAAAGTGACAGCAAATTTTATAATTAGTTACATTATAATTACATTAGACCGTATAATTTTTCTAATAAACAGTAATGCATACTGGGTATTACATAATGGATTATTGTCCTCGGGTTAATACAATTGGTTATATTTATAATATGTTGTATGTAATATCTATTATTCTCCGCGTGCTGTCGAGTAGGTACTTGTATTATGTAACATGTTTGACAATTTCGTTTTTAAATGTAAACAGCACACACTTGAAGATATTTGGGTCTGCCGCATATATTGGGCGGGTACTATTTGTAGGGGTGTTGTCGAATCAGCAATTAAAAAGACAAATTAAAGAAACAAAGAAATGATTGGGGCGCAAAAGTTTTTAACGGTTAGGGCCGCAAACGCGTATTCATCTATTTCAGCAGACGCGGCGTGTGTTATGTTGGGTAAGTTACCAGTAGATTTATGTTTGAAGCAACTTAAATTTCGTAGAGACGCGAATAAAATAGGGTTTGAGGTTTTAATTACGGCAACAGAAATTAGATTAGAATCCTTCGGAATTAAAAAGTACTGTGTATCACAAATTTATAGGCATTTTTGAAGAGGGTTTAAAATTTTTAAGGATGGACCGAAGGGTGAGGGTGGTACAGGACGGCTTTTATTGTTTATATAATAGGAGTATTGAATTATGTAATTAAAAGTTTAAATTGGGGGATCATTGCAATAATTTTCAAGTAGAATTAGTTGCTATGTAGTTGCAATACGTTGTATATGGACCGAGCGAATTATAACTGATAGTCTGATTACAGGCATTAGGGAATTTAAAAAATCCGACAAATTTGCTATTAGATACTTGGGATATATCACGTGAGGGGGGTGTAAAACTCTTTGTTGCGGAAGGTACAATCAGTAATGAGAGGGCGGATCAATTAGTGAAAGAGACGGTGTCTAGCACGATAATTAGCTATGAACTAATTTCCGATAGCATAGTTAAAAAAGCGTTTAGGAATAAACTTAAATAATGATTTAAATGAAATTTATCGGCAACGGTTAGACTTTTAAGGAAGTTAGGGTTAACTTACACGGTGTCAGGCGGTAGAATTAATAACGGATCATGGTAATTTTATGTAGAATTGGAAGGGTTAATGATTCGCATTGTGAATGTGGTGGGATAGACAGGAGAAGGCAAGCTTTATTTGAATATCCAATGAAGTTAGGGCATTAGCTAAGGGGATAAATTGGCCGCGACACGAAACAGATATTAGAGATATGATTTTTTAGTAATGCTGCTAAAGAATTAGATAGATTACGGCAAGATATTTAGGTAGTCAATTAGGGCAGTACATTTATGAATGGGTATTCCTTACTCTTTAGTGATCTAAATTAGTATTAAATTATAGCTATTTAGCCCCAACTAGGGTGTATAAATAAATATTTAAAATGTAAATCTTTTTAATTATTATACATTGGAATAATTAAGAATAAATTATTGTTAGATAAATATTAGAGTAGGTACTTCTGTTTTTTTATTTGTTTTTAAATCCAATGCGATTCTTCTGCTGTTTGTTTCAATTTCAAATTCATGATATGTGAAGAACGGAACAGCTATCAGTCATGGTGTCTTCAGGTATACCTGAAGACGCCTAAGCTGTCGGAATAGAAGGAACGTGGAGGCAGTTCCTTCCAAACTCAGACGGATAATAATAATAATAATAATTTGCTGACTGTTAGTAACAAGATGTGGGCCTACTCCTAGGTCTCAGAGTAATGTCTTTCCATGATTTTCCCCTACTCCTTGGTGAATGCTAGGAGATAACTAAAGTTGGGCACAAACATAATAACAACTGATAGCTGACCGATTTATTATATTTTTGTTTATTATTATAAATCATGGGGAAATTATTTAGTTAAAGAAACATTTCAAATGTTATGGAATCCAATATAGTACTTAGATAGGCAGCTTCGTGTAGTACCTTTAGATGGAGCACACATAAATGCTGTAAGTACCACAAAATTCGTTCACACATCTACATAAATAGACACGCGTAGATTGAGTTAACAAATTTTTGCAACTTATTTATTAAGGTGCAAGGTAGCGACAAACATCGTGTAAACAAACCAGCACGACCTTTACGGCTTGCAAACTATCGTAAAATTTAGTATAAGTACATAACAGCCAACAAGTAAATATTTGCTGTTCGCTGTGTTATGTGATTTATCTTCTCCCCATTATCACATACATACTAAGAGCTCGCTTTCGGCCTGTCGATTTCCGTTATATGAATAAAAGAAGGATGAAAATATGATTTCTATCAGTTAACAAAGTTAAGTCGGAAGATACGCATGTTATTCTGCTGGGCGGTAGTGTGTCAGAAATGCGCTTCGATTTACCGTCTCCAATCCGCATGCTATCGCTGTCTAACGACAAGCGCTCGCCGCTATTCTCTAGCCTTGTCTAACTAATACAAAATGCTATCACCACATCGATCTTTTCAATTTAAATCAATTCAGCATAGCCCTCATTCCGTCTACTACGACGCGAGGGAAACGATTCGCTAGGCATGCGTAAACACAGGCGTAAATTCACTTTCAGTTCAGCTGGCGTCTGATTCATTTCGCTGATTTCTTAACAAGGTGTTGGTGGATATTAGGGTACGGGTACGGTTCTCAAATTTTATCGGTTAGTAAGTTTTGATCGCGGTCAGTAATTTTATAAAAAAAATTAAATATAGGCCCGAGGATTGTGAAACAATATTTATGGTGGCAATTCAGTAGAAGTTACAACGACTGTCGAACCAATTAATCCGCACCAGACATTAAAACTAAATCGAACTTGTGCAGCATGTGGAGGCATTATTCATAAATTTTCTTGCGGCCAGTAGTGTTCATTCTTCTTATTAAACATTCCTCGATTAGAGAAATTTGTTTCATCGCTCCATGAAATACATTGTGCTCCAATCAAATTTTCATCATAAAAATTAATAAACCAATCACAGAAAGCCAACCTCCTTTTCGAATCTCCTGGTTGTCATGTTTATGAGGTTCGGTGCTTAAATGGGATGTACTTATGCTTGTTAAAATTTCTATGAACTGACGCGTAACTTAAACCAAATTCCATAACAAAATTCGCGATGGACTTCAAAAAATGCTAACACTGTAATTTCTACCTCCTCGCTGATTATGATATTTTTCTTTGTTCTTTTCTTCTTAAATAAGCAATCGTGTTGCCTAAATTGTCTGTAAACTTTTCGAAAGTAACGTCGATCTGGGTGCTGTCGTAAAGGATATTGTTCTGCATAATATCCGATAGTCCTTATTAATTTTTTTGCGCATACAATGTGTTTCCAGCATATGGCATTTCTCCAAATGAGAAAATACCATGGTGAGATATTATCTAATACTTAGAACTAAATATACGAAAGAAGCCTACTATAAATTTTACATATCTTTGGCATCAATTAAAAACCACCATAACTTCTTTATTATTCGTTTTAAGACAATATTGTATTAAAACTTTTGCATCACAAATTAAAATATCTTCCATTTTTTAAAAATATACAAGGTGTTCAATTTAAAAAAAATATAAATTCCAAAATGTCTCGGAAATGCTTCATGCAATTGTCTTTTGGTATATTGCATATTAATCGGCGTTAAAAACACTAATACTTTGCTAGTTTAACCTAGGTTCTAGAATCAATAATAATGGCAATGGTGCGCACTTAATTTGAGTCAACCTGTATAAGTTGTGGAGCTCAACGAGCAATAAATGATTGTAATGGTAAACAATAAGTAATAGCAGGGTTAACTACATCAATTGCTGTTAGGATTACCGAAACTCTAATATCACTGGAATTAGCTTATGCATTAGAAGCAGCGTTAAAGGAACAGATAGCGTAGTGATTTGAATGCGTGGTGAGAGCAGAAACTCATCATGTCAAAAATAGTGAATTCGAATTGGGCTCAACGCCTTTAACGCTGAAAAAATAGAACAATCATGGCTTCTATTTGACAGCAATTAATTAGCGATAACTTCTTTTCAGTTGTCGACAAAGTATTTTAGTATAGCACGTAACTTAAACGTTTTTTACCTCTGTATTTAATTTTGAATGTTTTTGTTACCGATGGCTATCGGAAGTGTAGTGATTTTTTTTTTTTTTCCATGCATACTATTGCACATTACCTTTCACATTCACTTTAAAATGTAATTTATTTTGAAAAAATAAAAATAAAGAGTCTCCAATTCGAATGGATGCATGTATAGAGGAAAAAGTTGTATACACTGTTGAAAATTTTAACACTTTTTTGACGAATTTAATAGTCAGGAGAGGTCCACACTCTTTTCGTGTTATTTTGTCGAGAACTATAGAAGTTTAAATTTGACGAGCAAAGATAGTCAAGTATTGTCTATTGCTAAGGGGTTATTTTGTCCAACTGACACGTGGAATTATAAAATACTTCTAGTCACATTTTATTTGATCTAGACTAGACAAATTTACTAGCTGTTTAACTAAATGAATGCGATCTATTGGGTGTTTTAACACCATTTTCTAAACACAACGTCTTCTTAATATGCAACTCCTATTTCTTAGTGCTATAATATTCTCTCTTTAAGACGTTTTCTCAATTATACATATGCAAAACCACTCATTCACAAGTTTTGGTTTCAACTAAACGTACCAATTTTAAAATGATTTTTTGAGAACCATTATAAAATTAAGTGAATGTTTATGCTATTTCACTCAAATCTGAACTAATTACGTAAATAGATGTTCCCAATACATCTTTAAGATGTTGAATTTTTTTATTCACACTGGAATTAACGTTTAATAACACGAGGTTACACTTTGCAAGTCAGTCACATTTGGTGGTTTGTTTGGATATGTTAATACGGAGAATCAAACACGAAAACAGATACACGTGCAATGCAGGTGGTGCGTATAATGCAATACTGTATTAGAATAGGTGGGGTTTCTATATTTCTATCCGAGGGAAAAATTCTGATTGGATGACACTTCTGAATGTCTAGAAAAATAGTCAATCCTCATATCTGAACAAAGAATTCACACGAAATTCTAGTCATTTCTGTTCTATTAAATACGCGTAGTCAACTCGTCTGGCAAAGTTTGGAAAAATCAACACTAAAATATTTGACTAGCGCAAAATTAACGCCAACACCGTAATATTTTCAACAGTGTAGATATATACCAAGCGGTGGGCACTTTTGGACAAAATCCCTACCAAAACGAAGGTTTGCAATTTCCATCGTTTTATTTTAACCTCAACATGGAGAAAATTTTCTCCCTATTTTATCCGCCCCATTACATTTCAATTACAACTCCCAAGAGCAGTTAATTATACTATTTGCATATGATATTCTCTCTATATCAGAGTTTTTCTTACTTTAAATCCTAAATGCTGTTAAATGTACCCATTTCATGTGATGTTCCGTTTTTGTGTATGCGGGAGTTATTTTCTTGAATAGAATACGTAGTTTTATTTGCGTGTTTATTTCTATCACTTTGAAACAAAAAAGAAGTAAAACGCATCCTGTCAGGAAAATTTATTGTCCAAAGTGGAGTTAGGTTACTAATGAACTATCAACGCATGCGCATAAATGTCTTATGATGGAATTACTAATTTCGTAACAGTAATATTTTCATCCTTTAGGGATTTTTTTAACCAATTACAATATCCCTAACAGATGGAGTGTCATCCGTCACTGCGACTTTTAATGTTCCAGCGGTGTCCAGTACCTTCATTAAAGGTAAAATACGTATTCTCCTTAATAGAAGAAATTTCACATTTTAACAATTAAATTCACTTAGTTCGTAAAAGCGTTCAGGCCCTACAAATGGTATTTCACCTCTTTTTTACAAGGTTATCCGTTACTTCGTTTCCTTCCACTCTTGTGTGATCGAGAACACACAGATGCACAGTAAAAAGTTTCTGCAATATGCAGTAATAATCCTGTTTTATCTTACAGTATTATTACTGTAAGGAAATTTTTACAGGAAAATTACTGAAGCTTTATCCCAATGAGAACAAGTCGGTTACATTTACGTGAATTTAATGTAACCACTTGTTCTCATTGGGATAGTTTCTCAGTAAATAAGCAAACAATTAATGTAAAGTCAAAAACCTTGATGTAAATTTCTGACAGCATTTAAATATATCAGAAATGATACTTAAATTTACAGCCATCATAGTGTGATATTAAGGGTAAGTGGGGGAAACATGATGACGCGATACTGTAAATTCACAGTTATACTGACATTTTCACTCTCATCTGTAAAATTACAGTAGTTTTCCTGACGGACAGTTACCAGAAATATTACTGTGTAATTTTTTTACTGTGAGGGTTACTTTATTCCTTTTACCAGGCTCGTTTAATTTCCCTAGGCATTCCGAGACCATCTTGGAACTGATATCATGTGAGCTCAACGCCTCGATGGCTGCTTGACTGTCAGACCCAATGATAATCTTTCCACTTTCGGTAATTCCTACCAAAATTGAACTGGACGCATCTTTCAATTCTTTAGAATAAATTTATTTCCTCATATTAGATACTCGTGCTAAATGTTATAAAATACATTCTTGCAATTACCTAATAGATATTCTCCAGTATAACAAATCTCTGAATAACTTAAAATCTAAAAGTTAACTTTAAGACTGAGATTCTGCGCATATATGTTATTAATAACATTTTAAGAATTATTTTTGTTTGAATTATTTCATATGCGTGTCGTACAAAAATCCAAATGAAACTGCGCGATAGTACATTGTGACAGCATGCAGTAGCGCGGTAGAAACTTCTGCGGAGCGCGTGGCAACACACATGACGGCAGCGCGGGAGTATACAAACGCTTGGAAATTTCTACAGATGCTTTATCGATACACATGTAACAGAGCGCGTGCGATCACACAGCCTATATGACGACGACGTGCAAGTATACCAACCGCTGGAAGTGTCTACGCACTGCAGACTGCAACAGCGCAGCAGCCTAATATTGGTTCCTGGCGCGCGACCTGACAATCGTTAGACGTCGCGTCGATGGATTGTCGGGAGTGAGTTTACTGGCAGCAGCGAAGATTGGCCGCTGAACGTGGGAAGCGCACTAACTGCACTCCCGGGAGCGGGCGCTATGTCAAGGGGCTAGGTATACAGAGATTGTGGACTAGTATCTGATTGTTGCGCGCTTAACGGTCGCACGTAATTGATGTCGGATACTAGGTCTGGCACATAGCACGTCTGTGATGGTATACTTATCCAAACGTACACAAATTACATATACCCTACTGAAAGACTCAACAAAGAATTGTAATGTACTTACAAATATATCCTACTGATAAATATTTATAAGCTGTTAATTTTATTTTATGTGCGCTGCTCCACAAAATTAATGTCTTATTGAAGAACTGAAGCAGAATAGATATTAAGCGTTTCATTATTAGCGAAATAAACCGCTGTAAAATCGTGTATCTTTTGAATAATATATTCATAAACAATGCATAAAAAACATATGACTCAGATAGGTATTGTCGGTACCGAAATTAAATTTAGTCCCTTCTTAAAAGAAAATTTAAGCGTGTCGCGCGCAAATTAAGAAACATATTTTAGATAATACGTCCTAAAGATTTTAAAAATTATTTTAGAAGACGTACCCTTAATAAAAATAAAAAAATATGTATATTTGTAATCTAAATGAGAAATAGAAATATATTGGCTATAATTTAGGTATAAAAAAAGCTTTGTAAATTAATATTATAAACGCAAACAGCCAATATTGCGGAAAAAAAACAACAAAAATGAGAAAGAACATTTAATATTTGGTTCATTATTGATTTTCAATATATAAAACATTTGTAATTATTATTCAATACTGCTTATTAAAGTATATCCATTCGAGAAAAACGGCGTTACCATTGATGCAAACCGATCTTCTTCCAGAACATTTTTCTCTGTTATATCTATGACATATGTTGACGTTTGCTTCTTCTAAAGAATTATTGTTATTTGAATGCATCTATGTGAATCTTATTCGTATTTATTCGTTGTGTTTCCGCACAATAGACTGCAAATACAATAATATAGATACTAATGTCACTTTTATTTAACAATACGTCAAGTGTTGACAGCTGTTACTCCCAATATCTCCAAAAACATCTTAAAAATCCGTCTCGTGGCGGTTTCAAAATCGGAAGAAATTTTTCGAACATGCATATAACATCTTAATTTCGACAATAAAATACACAGTTTTAAATATTTATGAATGTGGTTTAAGGATATTTTTCGGCAAAAAAGGCTTTAAGTGCATAATGAAATAAAAATCGAAATAATAGGTATTAGAAGAATTGTGCATTATTGATCAGAACTATATAACTTTGTTAGATTGGTTGCCTACCTAAAACGCCCCTGCATTCGCATTTAATTTTTAACATAGTGTACATAACTTGAATATTAAGGATACCACTACACCACCCATATACAGGATTCAATGATTTAGAAAGTCGTTCTCTTATCAAATAACTAGAATTTACAATTTAGCGATTAAATTTTATTTGTGGAATTATTTCAAGTTTCCATTTCTTCTCAAAGAAAATCAAAGGAAATTACTTGAAAAAGACAATAAATGTCGAAACGTAAAATGTGACAACTTATTTAGTACTAGGCAGTTGTAAGCAAATGTATAATTAATATGTAAGTATAGAAATTAATAACAGCATCCATTTTTGGATTGTGCAATATAATTATAATTTCTAGTCGACAATGTAGATAATTGCAGTACTGCATGTCATCCATAAACAAAACGGTCAGTTCCGAGTATGTGACACTCTCTTAGAACGATGTATATCATATTAAGCTTATAAGCATGATTTTTGTATCCTTTCCTGCCATCAAACAAGGATCATAAATGGAGCCGCAGTGGTTGAAAGTAGACATTAGACAATTATACTAAAGTAATTTAGATCTGTTATTTCGCAGTTATCTGCTGGAACAGAATGAATTTATGTGGATATGTGATTTTCGCATATTTATTTATTTATCGTTCCTATTTCTATTTTCCATATTTCTACGATATAAACAATAGTAGCATATAGAGTAGCATACAGCACGTTGCAACACGCATTCATTGAATATTTTTTAGGCATAAAAATTGCGTTATCCAATATAGTGTTAATCAGATAAAATTTAGAACTTTTGTTAAAACCCCAATCTTGTTGCTCTAAATACTTTTAAGCAAAAGATAACTGCTTATTTTCTGCTTCATTAAGTTCACCATTTAATAGTTACATCAATGTGCATCTTTTTTTGTATAAAACTGCAGAAATGACTGAAATGACATTTTCTTTTCTCTAAGTATAAGCATTTATTTCAAATACATGCCTACATCAAAATACACATTGAACCAGAAATTAGTCCATGGAACAATAAAAAAAATCATTGTTTGCATGAAATAATGGATTAAACTTAGTTCAAAGAACGATTTCATCAAATCTATGAAATAGGTTTTAATAAATGATGAAGAAATTTATTGAGTAATAAATCATTCATTGTACCAATGCGAGTTATCAATTTTTATGTAGGAACTCGAGTACAGTAATGAAGATGAAGGCATCAATGCAATGAATATTATTTATTGTTATGCGAATCACAAGTAGTTGACTTAATGTATGTTATCATAATCCTAATAAAGAGTAAATTTCTAATTAAAATAATGTACTTAATTCATTGATGCAATAATCGCATTTCATCCATTCAATTCACTGTTGAGTAAGTGCTTACAGATTTATTGCACTTCATTTGGAATATTTGGATTGCAGTAAAAGTAGTATTAAAAAAAGCAAGATTGATATCAATACATTGGTGATTACCAAATAACATTAAATAGAAAACGCCTAAACAATTAACCGTAAAAATGCCATTATGGCAAGGGTTCATGTTCCATTGCGGGGAATCACCATAGAAGCAGAGAGAAGAATAGAAAAGCGAGCTTCTGCCTGACAGGCGTCATCAGCAATTCTCCGAGAGCAAATTTATTTTCATCCATATCGTGCTTCAAGCATTAACCTCGACCTCCCACTAATAGATCACTAGTTTAGATGTACGCCCTCTAGGGGGCACAGGTCAAACTTTCGCTCAGTCAGCGACTATGGCGCCACCGCGTGCAATCACTGCGAACTGCCGCAGACCTTTCATAAAGTATGCTATCTGTTCGTTCTTGCAAACAATTAAAATAACGCAGATGATATTATTTATTACTTTATCGCTTTATTTACATATACTCTAATTTTGTAAAAATTGTAATGAGATGGGATATTTTAAATTATTTTTATTTTATTTGGCAGTCGACGTAATAAGGAAAGCCAATACTTCTTTTATTTCAAAGAAAGTATAATATGTTAGTAAATTCATATCTCAGTGTATAAATACTCCGTAACTGTATACTATATATAACTTTTAGTGATGTAACGAATGTGTGATTTTACACATTCGCGAATGCGAATATGTGCACTAGACATTCGCGAATGCGAATGCGAATGCGAATATTAACTTTTTAACTTTACTAGCGTCATCTATTAGTTTTCAGTTTACAACTATACGAACACTTGCATTAAGCACACGCAGAGAATTAAATTTCTCCATCACCGCAGCGAAACTAGCCAAGTACAACCGAATTGTTTCGATTTTTTACGTCTTATTCTTGTCAATTCAAGTTTAGTTTTGAGGTTATTGGTGGTTATTATAATGTAAACTGCAAATTTGTGTTCAAAAGGTTGTTTTAGGATTGCAATGAATTTGAATATTAGTTTTTTTTCTAAATTATCCATTTTAATTACCTGTTAAAATGGATATTTCGATATTCGCAATATTTATTGCGAATGCGAATATTCAAAAACATGCGAATATTCGCGAATGCGAATGCGAATGCGAATATTAGCTACATCACTAATAACTTTATATGTGTGCATATAATTTGAGAAATTTAGATGTGTAGAAATGCGAAGTTGTTTATTGAAAATATCTATTTCTCGTCCGCACCTCTGTCAACGAATAGCTCGCTTTTTATGTGTGAATATGCCGTTTTTGTGAGAAAGAAAACATCATACCATTCTGGGTTTGAAGTTAGCCAAGTATACGAAAAACATTCACTTCCTGCTAAGCTACGAACAAGAAAGGTCGCCTATAGCATTTACATATCTGTGCAGTAAAATTAGGGCAGTAAAATTGTAATAATTTTGAAAATAAATTGCGTTTATAAAACGCAGTATAAGAGGTGTGATAATTGGGAGGATCCAACACTTCCAGACAATAAATACTGGAAGAAAAGTTAATTTTCCCAAGAGAATAAAGTTGCCCGATATCGAGCTTGTAGATCCATTCAACGGCGAGTTTCCACCAAGCATCGCTACCGAAGAAAGGAAGAAACTCATAAGAAGTTTGAGGCAATGACCGTATCGAAATACCCGAATCCCGGTAAAATATAAGATATTTAAAACCACGTTGATATATAAATAACTGGGCTCAAAAATCATATGAGATAAATAAATTATTTTTAGATAAGTAACGAATATAAGTTGTTAAATAATAGATTTGTTGTATATCTATCCGTTACTACCAAGAAAGAAATAGCAAGTTTAAACGACGAATAAGAAGCTAACCAAATTAATTTCCATTACTAGGTAGTAATAAAAATCAGTAAAACCATAGCTGAGTATACATCAAAAGTAGAACTGACACAGAACCGAAAAGAACCGATATGAAAACGGATATGGAACCGATATAAATACTACATATAGAACCATAACCAAAACCGCTATTAGATCAGAATCGTTAGAATAATAACTGTTTGATTTTAGCTGTTACACCGAATATCTCGTCTGTTGTTAGAAATACGACAAAATTTTAGAAGAACAGTTGTTTTACATCTAGAATATGCCTTAGAATAAGAAACAATTGAGCATCAAATATGTCAGATATAGCAAACATATACAAAATTTTAAATGCAATGTACTCAATTTTATTACGTATTTTGAAACTCTAAAACAATCTCTTTTCAATGATATATCATATATCTTAGTTATCTAATCATTTAAAAATATAAACTGAAAATGATAAATGACAACTAGTATAATACTCAATTAATAGTACAAGATCATTGGCTTACTAGTTTCGGCTAAATAGCCATCTTCGGAGCCCTGTCAAAATTAAAGGCAAAAAAAACAAATAATTTAAGTATCTGGCGTGATAGCTAAAATCAAACAGACTGTATAGCTTGAAACAGTTTTGGAACCTTTTCAATTCCTGGTTTTGGGTGTGGGGATTAATCGGAAAACGGAAATCCTAACTGGTATTAAGTAACCAGTACTGAAATCAGTTTTTCTATTTTGAAACGATAACATTTTTTACCATTGTGACATGTAGGAATATTCAATATTTATATACCTATTAATCTGTTATGTAATTTTGAGGTATTTAAGTGGAAAGTCGTAGATTTTTGAATGGACATTAGGCCGTCTCAGAGATAATTGTAAATAATGCCTGCACCGAGAAAAATACTGGTCGTAATATCAATAATCTACATTTATTATGACAGACGAATTGATCGTTTATGATCGAAATGTGGGTATTTACAACCTTGATTAAGTAAAAACAAGATTCTTTAGGCAAATAAATTTGTTTCCATTAGTATAACAAATCATTTTATATTAATCCATGGATAATATTTGTTATGGTAACTATATTTTCATTCGTTCAATAAATAATTTTGTTGGTAATATGACTATGAAATGTATATACATTTTGCCATAGGACCGGCTTTTTTTATCCACGTTTGTGATCCTGTAAATATACGTGTTTAAATCTTGGGCGCCACGGTATTTGAACAATTCCCCCCATGAAACCCGCGGCAAACGTAAATACCGAAGTGAATAAAATAATATGATTACAAATCCCTGGCTAGCAAAATACAACGCGATAAGAAAGCTTTTACTTACTTTTGCACAAAATCTTATCAGCTACTTTATACGTATGCTTCTACAGGGCGTACAAATGCTGGAGGTTAATACATATTTTCACAAATAATAGAACAAAATGAATGACAGACAAATAATTCAATTACAACAAGACAAGTAACTGTCCACCATTACCAAGAAAGAAATAGCAAGTAGTAAAAATATTTGTTGTTTATAAACTTAAGAAATAGTCCTCTTTCTGTATTAACAATAAAAATTACACTAATTTATGTTTTGAATAACTCGTTTATTGCGTGATATAAATTGTTAAGTTTTAGGATACAATTTTTAATTTACACACATTTAGCTACTCATACCGTAGAAAAAGAAAAAAAACAAGACGACATTGTATATTCCGACATCAAACACACAAGTTTGTTTTCAGTTATAAAATAAAAACATCAACAGTAAAAGAGTGGTCACCAGAAATTTCGAACGCGAATAAAAAAAGGTCTTGGCCTAAATTCAAGAATTGTACTAGCAGAGACAATATGAGACCTATAACTAATCTCACAAAATGGTTCGGAATATTCAGTTGCACGATAATCAGTTAATTTTTTATTTGTAATTGTAATTTCCGTGGTTAGGTGTTCCTGAAAAAATAAAATATGAATATTACTGAATCGCTAAGTTGAAAGTGTGGTCACACGTCGCAGTCAGTTAAATCTACGTTCATTGGGTCCCATTTCTATGTAGAGAGTCCTTCCTCAAAGTGATTTGGTTGTGTTTGACTTGCCGCGATAGATATTTCATTATGATGATGTTTATTATCAAATATTTCATTTACGAACGCGATAACATGACAGTAGTAAAGTTTTAAAGTTCAAATGCAAGAGAGCGTGCACTGCAAACTCTTGCTTTTTCATTTTTAAACTATAAACATGTAAATAAAACTCGAAATTTTAAATTATAACGTAAAACACACATGTAAAATTTAATCCATTGAAAAAACAATTAAAGCCGAAATGTGTATGGAATTTGCAAGTCAACACAAACCTTTTAATCATCAAAAGAAAATAAGCGCCGATAAATTAAAAATAACCGGATGCAGAACGAAAAATAACCAATAGGGAAGAGTAGGGCAGAACCGTGTAGTCGGGTCAAACCGGATACCCAATTACCTCAGAAACTAGAGACACTAGCGCGGGCTCTACGGTCAAACTGCAAACTACAAATGACAGAGACGCAGTGGCCATTACGTTAGTTCGTTGTCATATGTTTTAGAGCAGTGTATCTTTGTTGTTTTTAACACTTTTCTTACAATGTTCGCCGAGTGCAGTTGACTTTCTGTCACACCAGTTTCCAAAAAGATCTGGTAATTACTATGTCAATACAGCATTTATTTAGCTTTATTTCTCTAATAAGTGATTGCATGTATCAGTTTACGTTCATCTCATATCATTTTTGCAATAACTACTACGCTTGGGGTCAAAGCGGGTACCAAAATCAGGGCAGGATTGGGTTTCTGTTCTTGTTCACGTTTCGCCTCTTATAACTTGTTTATGATTTGTTATTGCCTCAAGAAATGGATTTCAATTTTAAGTTTAAAATTGTATTATATCACATTTGAAGATATGTTAAACCTCTAATCTATAGTTTTCGTTAAAAGTTTTAATGTTTAACAAATACAGATGTCACGTTCATGGCACCTTTACGCACCTACTATCAACAAGAGGTGCGCCAGTGGCTTGCTATGCACCCAGGCAGCCCTGTTACAATCTACCAAGTTGCTAAACTTTATGATAGTGCCTTTTTAAAAGCAGCAAATATGCAGACCACTGTCAATGGTTTTAGACAAACTGGAATATACCCACTTGACCGAAACATTTTCCCAGAGCACCTGTTTGTGCCATCACTGACTACCGATAGGCCTGCCCCTACAATTGAACCTAGCACGGAAAATTAAGGCACTTCTGGAAAACCAAAGGATCTCTCTATTGAACAGGAACCTGCTACACAGACGTTGCCTTCACAAACAGAGGCTGAAGAGAAAGCTGCTTTTCAGAAGTTATCTTCACGAGCAGCTGAAGAGGAACTCAAGATTCTCTCTCCCATCATTTTTAACGCAACAATCTCTTTCGCTATAAGCCTATCACCAAGGGGTCTGATGCTCCCTTGCACTGTGCAGAGCAAAATAAAAAGGATAATAAAAGAAAAAGAAAAACTGTAATTTTGACTCCTTTTCTCTGACGTTCCAGCTTGAGTCTGTCGTTAAGATCACAAAAGATCTAACTCCTAAAAAAAAACAGATGAAAGCTAGAAAAAGAAAACTGTTTGAAGGTGAAATGCAAGTTGAAAGCGAAACGTATGAAGGAGGAGAAATTTGAAAAAAGTAAATGTGAAGAACACTCTAACGAAGATGGTTGGAATGCTAAATGCATTTTTCGCAATGAACTATTCATAAATTCCAAAGGTGAAGATGATTCAATGCATTGAAGGCCGAGGATGGGCTCATGAAGATTGTAGTTTTTTTACCTGCGATATCTACCGGCCTCTGTTTTCTAAGCTTAAAAAATAGGGCTTCTAATAGTTATTTGTATCACTAGGCCAGAAATTACAGTTTTGCGAGTGTGAGTACGGTTTGTGGGACGAGGCGGTAGCCGAGGCCCACAAGTACGAATACTCGAAACAATAGTTTTCCTGCCGCTTTTAAGTACTGCAAAATGAGTTTCTGGACGGAGGCGAAGAATAAAATTTACTATCTCCCATATTCATAGTCCAGGCAAAATCTTAAGAAAAGTATGACTTACGTAAGGAGACCTTACACCTTAAACAACTTTCTATTTCATAGTCACAATATCGACTCCCTTCCGCTATTCTCGGAAAAGGATGCTTCCTCTAGAATTGATGAATAGAATTCTATTAAATGACATCGCTATAACATCAGCTGCATACCACATTGACTAGCTTCACTCGTTACTTTTGCACTTATAATCTTCCATATTTGTGGTATTTATTTGAAATTTGTTGTTGACAGTTTACGACTGGTTTGTGACGTTTATGATTAGATAGTGGTTTGGTTCAATTTTATTTGATTAGAATGGTTAGAAATGTGTGTAAACAGAATAGATAAATCATAATATAAAGTATTTTTTTCAATTTGAAACTCCTATTATTTGCACAATAAGAGCAAAGAATCTTTTTTTTCCTTTTTCAGTTTTACCACCAATATTTGCTAACGTAAGTGTTTTGTCGTTCTTTATACAAACTTTCTTGTCTTTTTTAGCAAGCGCAGTTGAAAATTTTTGAATAATGCGAATAAACCTCGAATCTACATGTATCGACTATTGTATGTTAGGCAAATAATATTTGTTAATACAATGTTGTAGCACTTTCATAAAAATTTACTTACCTACCTTGAAAACTGTATATCAGTGACAAAAAAAGCACAAGGAATTAATAGTGCAAAAAAGTAGTGATATGGGTAAACCATCAGGATTTTCTATGCTCGCTAATCGTCCTGTTAACAAGCCGCAATAAAATGTATGGAATATTTTGTTTAGAAAAACAGTACCTCTTTCTAATTTCTGCATTACTAAAGTATTTCACGAAAATTTTTGTGCGTCCCTGATCTACTGTTTCGGTTGTCTATTACTATCATATTTTATATTTATATAATCCAAAAAATCCTCTATATCTGCCATTGCATCCCATTAATTAATTAATAAATGATTAATGACATCCAAAATGACAACACGTGTCAAATTTATATCAAGTATTTTTCCTAAGGTATCCTTAAGGTACACTAGCGACACTTTCTAATTGTACGACCTACAGCATAAAACAGAGCCTAAATGTGTAGCATGAGTAGTAGACGACTTATGCATTCACTGCCGTCTTCGAAATATGTAAACACAGATGTGCGGTCTCGGTGTTTTTTTGTAGTAAATCTACTTTAAATGTAAGGAAGAATGCAGTAAATAAACATAGAAAAAAATATTGATCTTATAAAATAGAGAGAATTAAATACATCAAAGGCGCATACTTATGCCTGCCGACCTACCTCGGTTAGCACAATTCGAATTTTTTCATTTACTTACCTTAAATATAATATTGTATACAACAGATGTTTTGTTTCTTTACAAATCCCTACAGCTTTTACCAAATATGTTTGTGTTTTTAATCCAATTGATTCACAATGATTGTTTTCATAACTATTTTTAATTCGCCCCGGCTCCTTTTTTCGATATTAACATAATGAATAATTAATATTTATATAAACTAATCATTAATTACTAATTTAAACTGCATTTTGTATTTATAGCATCACTACTGTTCAATTTAGCACTAATTCAAATTTTGTATTACTTTTGAAAAAATTATTGTGAGACTTTTAGGTAAAATCTTTGAAACTAGGGAATTTATAATCGAAATATTATTTTATCTTGCTATTATAATATTAATTGGAAACATACCAATACTATAACTAATAAAAAATATTTCTGACGAGTGTAGAGCTTTTCCTTCTATCTGATAATCTGATATAAAAATCATGGTTTGAATGCATCCTCGCCATACTCCTTTATTATTTAATGTTAAAGAAGAAGCCGGAGCGAGTTAAAAAAAAATGATATGAATCATCATGACATTAATTAGATTAAAAATATAAGCATATTTGGGTAACGCTGCAGGGAAAACAAAACATGCATTTCTGTCAATAACGAAATTACTACAAATTTCTCTGCATTTAATAAATTAATTGGCGCAACACCCACTTCACGAAAAGTGGAAGTAGTAATAATCCTTTATACTATATTGTTTAATATCTTGCATAGGGCTGTCGCAATCTAGTTAATGCATTAACTAGATTGAATGAAACACTTTTTTCATGTGTTCAGTAATATTGAAAAAGTGTTTCATTCATAACGGAGGTGTGCTTTCTGATTTCAGTATAGCTAAATACTTTAAATGTCTTCATGCGATCCATTTTGATAGTTCATTATTATTTGCATACGTATAAAATGAATAAAAGTAATAAACCCATTGATATTGCTATTTATTGTATAATTAACATGCCTTTGTTTAGTTCCTAGTCATAGTTCAACTGTAAAATGAAAATACCTTTAAAACCATTTAATAACACTACAGCTATTCGAAATACTTCAAACATCAAATAAATTTATTCCTACGCAAAGATAACAAATACATAAGAGATGCATTCAACTTCGCACATTAATAAATCCAGTCTAAGCTTTTTTAAAATAACCGACAGAGAGACCGCACATCTGTGTTTACATATTTCGAAGCGGCCAGTTACTGCATAAATCCGTCTACTATTCCGTTAAAGATATGGCTCTATTTTACTCTGTAGGTCGTACAATTAGAAAGTGTCGCTAGTGTACCTACGGAGCTACCTTAAGATTTTCCTTATGTAAGGTTACCTTAAGGAAAAAATGTGGTCTATGAAACAAAAACGTTTATGTCAAGGAGAACCTTAAGGAAGCACTATGAATATGGCGGTATGTTTCATATAAACTCTGAAAAAAGGAAAATAAAAACAGTTGAATCAAATGAATTTTATTTTAATAATAATATGTTTACTATTGCTTTCTCATGTTTGTATGCAGTGTTGGAAGTAGAATAGAAACATTAAACATTGTTTTTTCAGCAAAGATGGATGGTTTTCATTTTTGCATAAGGTTAACATGTGCATCCGGTCCTGTTCTACCGGTATTAGGACGAAACCGGGTGAAGTAAAAGTTTTTTATAAGAACTATTTTATTATGGCATTTCAGGATTTACATATGCATGTATGTATAGTTCAAAGTTTTGTGTATAAATTTGTATATCTTTCACACTCCAACTATTGCTTCCAGAAGCCACTTAATCTTAACCACCCGGTTCTAACCCACTCTCCCTTATATCACCGAAAAGGAATCGATATTAGCACCGATATCCTCATGAATTTCGGTTCTAAATAACTGTTATGGAAAATAACTGTTTTGAGAACCGAAATCATTATTATAACCGTTTTCATTCCCTGCCTAAAACGGGTTCCGGTTAGCGATTCTCTAGTGCAGACGCCAAACTTTCTTCTTTTTTCCGCATGGCTTACATATAAGTCTAAGTTGCAACGTCAACTTTCCAGCGTCTCTTATGAAAAGGATACGTTATCAGCTGTTGAGACACGTGACGGTCGCGTGCTTTCAGGATTCTCGTTCCGCCTGTGTGTAAAACCGGCTGCGTGCGCGCCCGCTAACTGTGTTCTTCTGTGTTGTGTGGGTGCGTGTGGTGTCTACATACGTATGTACGTCTGTCAAAGTGACGTCACCGCGAAACGGCGACGTACGTGTTAGGAGCACGTCGTGCGTGATCGATATTTTAGGGAAAATTTATTTTCGCCGCCGCCGTCATGTTAAATCAATTACACGGCGCTATCGTTCTGTCACTTCGTTTTGTATGTATCTATCTATCACCTGCGTATCTAAGTATACAATTGCGCTTCCACCCAGGCGACGGTGCCTGTTTAATCAGTTGTGCTGCACCGTC
The DNA here is from genome assembly GCA_004143645.1 of Protaetia brevitarsis. NCBI lineage: Eukaryota > Metazoa > Arthropoda > Insecta > Coleoptera > Scarabaeidae > Protaetia > Protaetia brevitarsis. The sequence continues at coordinate 50,325 of RXPK01002149.1, forward strand.
CCATGTTTACGTGGTGGTGAAACCGCGTACGGCTTATCGACTTTATTATCTATTTTATCTTTATCTTTGTTTTGAGTCTGTCTAATATATATTCATGTTTATATATGTATTAGCGTGCGTATGAATATGTACGTGATGGTATTAGGCATCACTGAATAATATTTTATTCAAATAACTATCTGAATAAAATTTTATCTATGATTCTTTATTAAATATTAGGCTATTGTCGAATGAAGTGGTCGGGCATCCTTTGAATAAAGGATTATTGGAAGAATTGTTTCACTAAATAAATCGTTGCTAAAATGGTTTATTACTGAATAATTAGATATTGTATAAATTTGAATGAGTGTTAATAGTTATTTATAAATACACTTAATGTTTATTAATCTATAATAATAATAATAATAATATAGATTAATAAACATTAAACATTAAATTATTCATACACTTATTCATAAATTAAGAATAATTAATTAATATTTTTTTTTATTTTATTTATATGAGAAAATAGATTAAGAAGGTACACAACCTGAAGAAGAACAAGCCATCTTCAGACCAACAAGACTAACAATAATATATTTATTTTAAGAAACGTAATGGAGAGGAAAATATGGAAATAGAGGAAGGAGAAAAAAATGTACTTAATATATCGAAGGTCAGCATTCGATAGAGTTTGGAAGAAATTAATACGCTCAGTGGAGTAGTTAAAGCGATCAGAAGCGTATATGACACCGTAAGGGCCAGAGTATAAATCGCTGAAAAAAATCAGAAGGGTCGGGTCTTTGAAAAAGTTATACAAGAAACGATTATATGTACTTCATTTTCACATTATACAATGACGAATGCCTAAATGAATTCAACATTTGGGTTTAATATTTGTGAGTAAATTAAAAAAATGATAAATTTTAAATTATATCCTAAGACGTCACAATTGTTTTGGCCAACAAAAAAAAACTGACCATTTTTACATTCGACCAGTGTCACATATGTCACGCATTATTTAATGGTTTTTGGTTACTGTTTAAGTGACATTTAGTATGCTTATTTAGTAATGGCGTGATGCTACAATATACTGGGCAATTACTAAGTATTAAATAATCTGTAAATATGCTAAAGTAAGTTTTATTAGACTATTGCTGTTATAGGATTTATATAAATCAAATAAGTTTTACACAAACAACTTACAATAAATCCTGAATTTGAAACATATAGTTACTGATCAAAATTTACCATTTATTGATTGACATTATACAATATATATATTTTCCAACAAATTTAGATTTTAGGTATCATTCCTAAATTCTAAAATAAATTCATTTTTCTAAAAAGAACACGGACTGTAAACGTAATTCCAATCAAACAGAATGTCACAACTGAAAATTTCATACATTAACTGACAGCGAAGATGGAGACCTAAATTGTGCAGTCGGCAAATTCCAAACAGCTTCACTATTTTTTTATTGGGCGGAACAGTTTGACGTTGAAGTAATTTTTTGTTTAAGTATATATTTTCAAAAGTTTTTTTTTTTTTTTAAAAATACTGATCTAATAAATAGAAACTTGTAAGTTCGTTGTAATTTAAAACTTTTCTTTCGAATAAAAAAAAATGGTTCCCGATCCCATTCATAATGAAAAATGATATAAAACTGGGACCTAAGCCGTTGCTATTTATTGATTGATTATGGCTAAAATAGTTGAGAAATACGAACGCCCGTTTAAATTCCATAATTGGTTATAGAAAACCAGAAGCAGTAATAATAAGCAGCCTTCTATACGCAGATGATGTGGTCTTAATAGCCAATTCTAAAAATAAATCTAAAACCTAAAGATGAAAGTTAGCATGGATATAACTAAATGTAAAAACAAGACACTAGAAAAAGTAACGACATATGAGTCTCTCGGGAGTAAGTGACGGAGGATGGTAAAATAGACGCGGAAATAACAAATAGAGCGAACAAATCAACAAAAATAAGTATACTACGCACTGAATAAAACAATGCTGGGGTACAGACACATTGATATAGGAATTAAAATGAAAATTACCAGTAATCACTAAACGATGAGCCATCGCGAAGGAAACTTCGACCGCGTCGTTGAAGATGTTCACCGTAGTTGTGAACGAAACGTACGGAAGTAATTCCACAAGACCACGGCTCAACAGCCCGGAAAAACTTTTTCCAGTAGATTCCGACCGTGAAAGTCTACGCAACACTTTGATTACCAGTAATAACTTATGTAAGTGAAAATTGAACACTGCGAAAGAAGGACGAATCCTAGATAAACGCAATTGAGATGAACATTTAAGAAGAATAGCTAGGAAAACAAAGTGGGATAGATTTAAAATGGAAGACATCAGAGAAATAACAAAACAAGAACCCAGAAGAAAATAGATAGGATGGATATAGGAAATAGGACGAGAAAAGGCAAAGACCTTAGAACAAATGTGAATAATGACAAGTAATAGAAGCACTTGGTGCAGCAGAAGCCGGACTTCACACTCAACACTTAAATATGTATTTGCGGGGAAGGACGAAGATGGATTTATAATATTAAAAGCGTGTAAAATCAAAATATACAAGACTTACATACGCGGTTTTCTTTGACCGTCACTACAATTTCACTTCTTGTAATAGTAAATTTGGCGGACGGAAAATACGCCAACAACCTGATCGCGCACTACTCCTAAATTCTGATCCTCATTTTGTACGTTTGACAGCTTGTGCAGCCTCCATCTACGTTCTGATGACTTTACCGTTCGAATTTGATATTTTGTTTTGTTCCGCCTGTTTCTCGTTACTTCTACCATTTTGAATATTGAGATAGTTTAGTCCAGTGTCCAGTTTGTCCAGTATACTAGACGATACTCGCGAATGTGTTAAGAACTATTTAGTATCCTTCTTGTGAATTAAAGGTAATGATTGTATTAACCTCAATTTTGCGATTGCTTTGTAGAATATTACATAATGGTTAAGCAAAATTCTGTAAAAGATAATTCTATTTTGGAGATCGTTATTATTATCGTGTTCCGTGAGGAAAAAAGCAAATAGACCACTATGTTTTCCTGTAGAGGAAATTACGAATAAAATACGAATCGGTCGAATGGTGGGAATTTTTTAGTAATGCTGCTAAAGAACTACATAGTTTACGGCATGATATTTAGATAGTTAGTTAGCAGGGAAGAACGTATTTATACATGAATATTTCATACTCTTTCCTAGTTTGATTTAGTATTAAATTATGTAGAGTTATTAGTATAATTAGGGTATAAATAACTATTTAAACTATAAATCTTTAATTTAATTATTGCTGACATGAATAATTAGTATAAAATTATTGTTAAATATGAGAATAGGTACTGGTGTTATTTTATTTGTTTTTAGATCATTACTGGTAGTACGTCCTTTTGCTGTTCCAATTTCAAATTAACGATATGCGAAGACCGGAGCGGCTACCTCAAGATGGCAGGGCTGTCACAATTGCGGGGACACAGCTGACTTAGAAGGGTAATAATAATAATAATTTTCTGGCTATCAGTAACAAACTCTGAGACTAATTCCAAAGTTCTGCTCCCAGAATAGGGTTTTTCATGATTTTCCCTTACTCCTTGACGAGTGCTGGGCGATAACTAAAGCCGTTTCATGGGCGCAAACATAATAACAACTAATAGCTGATCGGTTTATTCTATTCTTCTTATAATTAATAATAATCATAGGGAAATTATCCAGTTAAAGAGGAACATTCCAATTGTTATGGAATCCATATAGTACTTAGAATACATACCCTCGTGTATTACCTTTAGCATTTGTAATTATTTAGATTCTCATAAATAGAGTATATGTATGCTGAATTCTTTTTGATATAATACTAGAGATGTCTTTATAAAACTAACTCGATTCACTTCACTAACAATAAGTAAACACACTAGAATGCTACACCGAATACATGCATTTATTAGATTATTGGAGCTAGTTGTTTCCGTATCAGGTTAGTTCAGAAGGTTATGTTTTATTTTATGTTGTTCGCCATTTGTACGCTCTGCATCTTTATCCGTGTGATTGCTTTACAACATTGCCAATTGAATAGTTTGTCAGAATTCCTCGATAATGCCTAGTTTTATCACTTGTGGCGGCGTTTTACGGTTAACATAATTTTTATTTCGTCAGGTCCTTGGTATGGACTTATTCATGCCACATTTTGTTTTTAGAAATGTTGAAAATAAACACTGTCACAGTTTGTACACAAACTTTTTTAATTTTTTTTTTTCTAAAAAGGCAAACTTGAATAAAACTCGAAAAGATTTGTGTACCGTTAAAATGTAATTCCTTTGGAATGTGTATAATTAAATAAAGAATGACTTATTTGTCAAATATTTGTATAATTCCATGTCGTGCATCGTGCAACTAGCCATACATAACACTTTTAAAATAATGTGAAATGTGGTGTGGGAAAAACTGGAAGGCTGTTCCTAGAAGATAATTACAGTCTGCATTTTTAAGTATTAATCCTGTTTTTTGAAATCTCCAACCCAGTAATAGGCGCATGTAATCAAATAATTTATTTAAAGATGGAAACGTTTTCAACCACTTGAATGAATCTTTCTGCGCGCGTAAGACTTTGTAGTGTCACTGCTATGACTGTGATATTCACATCCTGCATTCCTCAGAATCAAACCTACATTTGAAACAATTTGACTGTTATTTATGTTATGTACTATTGTCACATGATCACCTCCACTAATGGCAAATAAGTCAAACATAGTTTCTAGTTAACTATATCAGTTTGTTAATTCATAGCATTGTAGCTTGATAAGAAACATGGGAGGACCGAAAGGTTGCCATTAAGAACATTGTAAAGTAGATCGGCCGCAATGCCTCAAAAAGAATATATACATATAAACAAACTACACATCTTTGAAGCCCAATTAACAGAACGGAGCTTATAAAAGACACATACCGGATTGCCAACTTGGATTTGCATGAGTACGTAATAGTATAATTATCCACTGGAAATATCTAAATCTGCTGATGGTAAATAGATGTTCCTGTTGCTTTTCATAAACATGCTGTAAGCACTGTCTATTAATTTTGATTGGTTACAGACAAGATATCACATTTAGAAAATAAGGCATTGTGAATGCGTCGGAAGTAATTCCAAGACGAAGTTAAAGACATGCTTCTAGTATATCGCTGATTTCTTCGAATGGAATTTGATCTACACTGAAATGACGAAATCCTCGCCTGCTCATTTGGGGGCAATATTAGTTTCCGAATAAGTGTCTCTAACAATGATAAAGAGGTGATTTTTACATTAAATAGTTAATAATAAAACAGCAATATATTTTTTTTAATTTTAACTTCTTTATTATCATTTTATTCTAAGCGTTTCGACATATTTTTTTAGTCTTCTTTAGTGGTATCTAACAATCCTGTGTACATTATTATGTACTATATTAATAGCTAAGGTTTTGAATATAATTAATTGGAATAATAGTATTCTGCTAATTTTACAATATGTAGAGCGATCATAAATGCAACTTTTTTGCCTTTAAAACGCTGAAAAGGCGTTATTTACTGTGCACAAAAATTATACATCCACAATCACAAATTTACCAATGTTGCTTTATGTTTACGTTTGACTTATCTGTCACATAATCAATATCATCAAACATTTTGGTACTTTGTACATCTCACGTTGTACAATTAATGGAACTCTCATTTGATTTTATTATTCAATTTGTATTTATTTATATTATTTGTCATTAATAACTAGGGAATGGAATGACGACCGGTTTTATTGGCGGTAATTCATATGGATTGGAGCGTTATGTGTATTTACATGCTCATGCTGACTAAATAGTTGTATGTAGGTGTGTTAAGTAATTCACTTCAGTTACTTCTGCAAGACAACGTTTAAGTTTCTCGTTTCAATACGAGTCACAATTAGAAGAGCCTGTCGGCGCTCCGCTCTCTGTTGATAACACATATTTTTCTATATAGTTAAAAAAACCATATGTATTACAAGTATTATTCAATTAGTTGCTACATAATTTTAGAATTGATGTTAAAACTTGTTAGAAAATGCAATAAAAAGCCCATATTTTATGTTAAAAGCAGTACTTGAGTAATATTCTGGTTGCATGCAGAAAAGATTCCACTAACTATTAATGATACTTAGCTCCGTAGATAAGTTTGATTGCGTAAAATAGGTATCGGCTGGACTTCACTACTTCGGCGCGCTCATTTTGTAAATAATAAAGGATTATCTTGGAATTTTTATGAATATTATTACCACCGATATGTTTTTTCGCAGTATAATTTATATCTCCGTGTATGTGACGTTAACAAAATATGATGGATAAAATTTATTTTATTATTATAGGGAATTATTTATTTATATAAATCATTGCACGAATCAATTCTCTTTTTTAGAAATTTTTCGATATGACCTTTTTTACTCATTTCTATTCGAAAAATAGTTTATTTCCTCTAATCTGTATTGTTTTCAGCAATTGTACATAAAAAATACTGAGACTTAATACGTGCAAAAAAATCATCTTTATGAAGGTGATTTATGTCGCATCAGGTTGCCCCTTCTTTAATACTCTTGGAGTACTTGACGTGTATGCTTTCATTGCTATGCACAGTTTGTAACTCTTAGAAAATGAAAATTAAGTATACAAATGAAATAACAAACTCGAAAAATCACATTTCATGTTTAAATCGCCGATTTAATTTCGTGATAAGTTTATTAATTTGCGTTTAACGTAGGATGTAATAGACCAATTATTTTTAATTAATCCAGTTTTATACGGAATTTGACCTATTTTTGTCGTGTTTTATGAGACAATAAGAAGTTTATTTTCCAGTACGTAGGTATGAATTATATGAATACGTTACCATCGTATGTAGCTAGGCTTTTCTCATTATTGATGGATTCGTTCCATCCTATTTTCAACGTCATTTAACAGTGGCTATTAATAGAGTATATATAAAGTGATACGGTAAACATACACACATTTAGGTCAAGTTATTCTTCCGTATACAATGCTGTTTGTATAAAAATATAGCTGAATAAAGTTATAATGTAAGCTCATTATTTTCCGTTTCCTGAAATACAAATTAATGATTTGTGATATTAGCAGGTAGGAAATTAAGGAATATATTTGGTAAATTAATACCGTCCTTCAAACGAAGTACTACTTCAAATATAAGTAAACGTGACGTGATAAAGTTTCTTTTCAAATAGGAAAAAAAATCGTCAAATTGAAGAAATTTTAACACAGTAAATCAGATAATTTATTGGATTATTATTTGGTCTGGTTCATGTGAAAGCAGATGTTTGATAGCAATCAGCAATTTCTAAACAATTCTTATCAGTGCACGAAAAATCTGGCATACTAATGTTATTTATTTCATGTATTATTTTACATGTGGAATATTAAAATTTTCCAAGTAATTTATATGTAAGTAGTATAATGTTGTAATTAACATTCTGTTTGTCACTACAAAATTATTAACTTCTTTAAATTTCTTGAAAAAGACAAGGTTTGAAGGCACTCTATTGGTTGCAGCAAGGTCCGTCTTTTGTTTGTAGGGCTATTATTTGATATTTTAAGTTTTAAGGATGTCATGTTAATGTTAAATTATCTTCTAGTAGTTTTTGGCCAATAATAAGTGTATTAATATTATCTTCTTTTGTTGGAATATGGCTGGGAATCAAAGTCAGACGACAATGCAGGTTACCTTTCGGTTTATATATAAACCTTTTTCAAAGCTTATACCTGTAATAAATTACATTTTGTTTTTGTTAACATCTTATGGATGAATTTTGTTTGAATTAAATATTTACCTTAATTAAGCTTATTTTATATTATATATAAAATTTTGTTCACACTTTATATTAACCAACATAGTTGTGCGTCATAATATTTAAGAAACCTTTTAAAATTGTAAATGGGACCACACAATATACAATATCACATCTTAAAGACAATATTGAATTACATGTCAGCATGAAGCAGGATTTTGTATAAAAAGATGAAATTTTTTTTGTTATTATTTTATTAATTTGAAATAATTTAAGGCAAATACAGGGATTAAAATTAAAGTTAAAACAGTAGAGCAGTTGAATAAATTTGCTATGTCAGTGTCGGTTCGATTGTTTATGCTATTTTTAGTTTTCTTAATATAAATCATTTCTAACATATTACGTTTACAATAATTTTTTTCTTTAGCTAAAATTTTAGTTGCGTCATAATTAAATTTATGATTGAGGTCATATTCATGTTTTTTTCTTAAGGCAGTTAAGTTAGTCTACGACTTATGATTTTGTACTCTATTTTTCAAATATTGTTTCGTTTGACCAACATTCACACCATTGCAATCATTACACAGTATTGAGTAAATTAAGTTTGAATTTTTTCAGAAAGGTGTCTTTGGTTCATTTTACTAAAACATGATTTTAAATGGTTATTGTTTTTGTCACGTTAATTTTATAAGGTTTAAGGATAGCTGTAACTCTTTCCGTTAGGTTTTTTATGTAAAAAATTGTTAGAAATTTGTTCTTTTTATATAAATTGGTTTTCTTATTTTATGTGGTATTGTAAAATTTGTATAGTCGTTGTTTTATAACTTTATTAATGAAATGTAATGGATAATTATTATTCTTTAGTATATTCTTGATATTGTTTAAAGCTTGTGGCCTATACTTAGGACTATAGTAAGTTTTATTCTGCGAATCAACTAACGCAATGATTACATATACATACATATACAGGGTATTAACACGTACATAAGTGGTTCATTAAAAGTTTATGATGTTCTATTATTCACTTATATTTGAGATTTTGGCATCACCATTATCTGTTCGATTGGAACTATAAATGTAAAATATTTTAACTAAAATATCACTTCCGGTTGACCGGAAATAAATGACAACTTTGTTATTTTAAATTAATATTATTAATCTCGCCCAAGTTTTTCAAAACTCTTTTCTCTGGGTGTCTGTGCTAACATTTTTTTCTGCAAGTTTTAACGGTTAACAAATCAACAAATCAACAATTTCCTTTGCCTTTGCTCAGTATGAAAACCATTACTTAAAACTTTTACAAAAAATTTGACCAATTAAAATATGAATGAATTGATATTTAACTTTAATGAAACAGAATAATGAAAGTGTTATAAATCTGTCGTAACAAATGTCTTAATTTAATGTTTTTTTCAGAGTGAAGTTTTCGCGATTGTCTTCACTTCTTGCCAAATGCTGAGAAATGAATAGATGAAGGCTGAATTGTTCCACAGGCGTAGGCATAATAGTAGGTAAGTCATGGTTTGCTGATGCCTACTGTAATTGATAAAAGCTGTTAGGGAATGCAAAGATATTAATTATTATTATATTATTGCTATTGTAATGGTGAATTGATAAAATTGGAATACAAAAACAATATTGTATTCGAAATTTAAAAGTTGAAAGTAATTTGCGATTAAATCGAAAGCATTAAAATTATTCATTCTTTTCAAAAAAACTGAATTCCAGAGCTTATATACCGGTGTCCACACTTAAGTGTACACTATTAATAACTTTGTTATCTTTGGAGGTACAGAATCGGTCAAATGGACAAAGTATTACTATTTTATGGCGGTTACAATTGTGAAAACAGGAAAAACAATTAAGCGTCGTGTTCTCTAGATATTCGTCCAAAATAATTTTTTTTAAATGGAACGCCCTGAATATTTTTTGCAAATTAAAAGAGAATCGCAAATTGGACAAAAAAGTCTTAGTACACTATTATTAAAAAAATGTCAAATAAAGTAGTTACTGAGAAATCTTTATCTATTAAAAATGATTTCTGATTTTTTTTTGATCATAAGGGGTTTCGATACAATCATTTTTTTTATAAAGAATGTTTTTCTCCTAAAATTCATATTAAAAAAGTTTTCCCTATAGGAAACCTCATTACTTTACACACTGTATATATAATATTAGGATGATTAATAAGAGATGATGTTTTATAATTTTCGTCATTTAATAAAAGCTGAAAACGATTTATATCCGTGGTTAATTTCAATTGATTCATTCATTTTGAGTTTTGGTCAGTTTTTCATTTAACGGGAACCTCTACGTTGTGCTTACATTTTTAAAATATAAAGTTTATTCCACTTTTAGATAAATCTGATGTAATAAGATTTTTACAAAGAATCATAAATCTTTAACAAACGAGTTCATGAATGACTTTGTCTTATAATTGGTGATTCAATGTTTTTATCGTGCCAAAGATATTCATTCATATATTCCACAAACGGAAGAATTTTACTGTTATTGTTGAGTTAGTATTGAGACAACAGCTGGTGAATTTATGTCAAAGAACGTCATTGACATGGTAACATTTTTGTCTAATTAGTGAACATTAAAAGTTGCATGTACTATATACCAAACAAGCGTTTTCCTTCTCAGGAGGAATCGAATGACGCGGTAGATAGTGGAGCAAAGGCGGAAAAAAGCCAAAAGTCCAAAATTGGCTGTTATTTTTTATTACTTTTGTCTTTCAATTATTGGAGAATTAAGAACCGATTTGCTTATTTTACAAAAAAAAAGTAAATTAATTTGGCTATAAACGATTTTTAGAATGGGTTCAAAAACATAACGTGATAGTATAATATCTTTGGTAACTATACCGAAAATGTTCGGCTTGCATATTTTTCACAGTTGTTACAAACTATGGGTGCAATAGTCAATGATAAAGCCTCAACATCAAACTTTGATAGCATGTAGGTTTAACTTAAAAAAGCGAAAATGTTATCTAAATAAGAACGTGGTGATCTAAGGTACCAAACAACGTGTAGGTATTTAACCACAAAAGTAAATAAATAGTTCTTACAAAACGCCGGTGTAATTGTTGTAAAATGTTGCTTAATGTTGCCTGTCGCTGCGTGAGCTTCTACACATAACTATAAATGATTAATGAAAATAAAAATTTAAGGCGTGTAATTTTGATCAAAACAAAAAAATCCCACTTATTTGTCATCATTAGAGTTTCTTACTTAAAGATGTGTAGAGATTATGTTGGTTTAAGACCAAGAGAACTTGAGTAAAACACCAAAGTGGTCAATCATTGGGATGTATGGTAGCAGGTATCGAAATGGGTATTCGCGAGATTGCAACCTGAAGAAAGTAGCATTCTGTTATCCAGCTTAAGAGAGCGTAGATAGGATACTAGTAGAGTGGGGATATAGAAATAGCCCTTTAAACCTTATCGCGCTAACAGCTAGGGTAAGAAAAGAATTTGGTTATACATTTCGACACGAATTGAACCATTATTGTGCTTCTTAACACCTAATCTCCGATGACAATAATATAATGCACACTCTTTACTCAGCCTAATGATCACTAGCCTACAGAACATAGAACAGCACCATCTATGCAGTAATAGCTACACTATACATTTCTCATCGAGTTCTACTTTACTACTAAACGTTCATTGCGGTCTCTGCATTTAGGCTACATCTTAAGATTATTTTCCTATTTGGTAGCTTTTTAGTATTTTTATAAAACTGATGCAATAAACTTTGGTTTGGCTTATTATGTTTCAAAACATGACTATCTTAGACTTTTTCATTGGCTCTTGAATTTCAATTTCACAATTCCTTTTTCATCTTTTTGTGCCCAATAATTTATGTTTTCCCAGTAACCAATCCATTTATTAACTTTTACCATACATTATTCATGAACTCATACTTTCAAGATTTCATTTCACCTCTTTGTTTACGAATTACTTGTGGCTAAAAAGTAAGTACCGAAAATCTTGCTAAAAATGCATTGATATATGCTGATTCTATCCTGCTTTGCAACTTTAAAATTAAACAACCATGAGCGAGTACACAAAAAAGGTTACAAACAACTCCAGCAACACATTTTGTAAATGATGGTGGAGACATTACTTTTCTCAAGAGACACAGTGAGTGGAAACGAGGAAGTGTTGCTGAGAAATATATATGGACGGTTCTATAACGAAAAAAAGCAAAAAACAATGAATATTCTTACCTCATTGGACTACATAAATCTACTACTTCTACTCTACAGAATTTTGTAAACCTCAGACAGTGTCAAATATGGAAAACATTGAATTAACTAATCCGCTTTCAATGAGCATCGAAAATATAATTTTGGACCACATTAACAAAGTTATGAATGCTGTAAACTGCACTAAACTGGACGTACGTTTCGATAGCAAACCTATCATCATCTGAACTTGTTCAGTTCAGTGTATCTACTGATGATGATAGATTTGCTATCGAAACGTACGTCCAGTTTAGTGCAGTTTGTGGTGAGGGGTCTAGGAGAAGCTTACAGCATTACCACTACCACAGTTTGGAGTATTTTTGTTAAAGTTATGAATATTGATATGCTAGTAGTGGTGTAAATATACAGAATATTTCTACATATAACTTTCTGTATTACAGTAATAAATAAATAGTATTTCATTTCAAAACGTCACTAGTTGCATCATTCACTAACAAAACAAATAGCAAAGTTAAAGCCCTAAGCATTTTTCGTCAGTCAGCAATTGAAGAAGAAATAATATATCGAGAGCGCACTAGAGACCTGTCGATTGCCGTAATATGAGTCGGTTTGGGACTAGGCCACCATCAGGTGTAAAATGTCAATACAAGTAGCTTCACACGTCAGTCATATTCAAATTTAAGTTGTCACTCTTTAATAAACAACAATAAAAATAAAACATTACACAAACAATAATAATTTTTTCAAAGTTAAAATATTTAATTATATTTATTTTAAACGTATGCTGTATATTTCAAACGAGAAAATGGAACCCATTTTTGGATATAGAACCTCGTTTTCTTTGCTTCTAATACTTCAAAAATAAAAATGTCCTGGCGGAAAATGTCAATATATCGAAATTCAAGTTTGTTTTAAATATTTACGTAAAAAGAAATGGCAGTCGTACAAAATTAGTGCATCCCAAGAACTTTTACCCGACGATTATTACCGTTGCATGGAGTTTTATGAATTAATGATTAATAAATATAACGTCAATATTTTTCAATAATATACTATTTATTGACGAATAGATAATTCATTTCATGTTTGTTATTTTATTTGATTATTGCCTTTTAAAACTCCTTTTCATTTCTTTTTTTCTTATAATATTATTTATGAGCTCTGTCACTAAAATTTATAGTTTACATTATTTGGTGCTTCGATATAAAAATAAGAACGAATGGAAATAAAACATGAATAAAGTTTAGATATCACATGAGTATTGCCTTGTTAATTTTCTTTTTCACTAATACAAAGGTAATGATGGATTTAATTTTATTTTTACAAACTTCATAAATTATATTTACAATAACTCGCTTAGACAATTGATTATTAATCTGTTATTCATACCATCAATAGCGATAAAGGGTGAGTTCTGACGACCAAAAGTGAATTACGCTCATTTTACTTGAGATATGAAAATTCGCCAAACGTTAATAAATCTGTGCTGTGGCCTCGTGCGTAGATAGGCTTACAGCTGAAGTCCTTCACATTTCCAGTGGCCCAGAATGCAATTCACAGTCTGCACCTTTTCACCCTGTATGTCACGCGAAGCAGAAAGCTTTTTCTTGTGCTTCGCCTACCAGATTGCTTCAACCTTTTTGTCAACGTAAGTGCGCTTTCTACTACTAGTAATATAATATACTAACATTGTGTCATTATTATAGACAGAAGAATAACAGAAAGAAGAAAAAAAACAAAGATTCGCTGGTAATATTCTAGGCACCTATCAAAAAAAAATTGAAAATTGGAATGCAACCGCTATCTCATTTTTATTATGTTAATACGTTTATAAAATATAATATTTTTAATCAAGAAAAGTGCCTGTTGTGCCCTATTATCCGTATTGTTATTTCAACTGCAGGAGTCGTTACAATTTTGTTCCAAACAATCCTTAGTTTATCATAAAAGAAATTCAGCGGTTTCCAGATAAAATCGAACTATGAACTTGTATACATACGACCATGCAGTGACCGCAAGCTCGATGCATACATTGTTAGGTCGTCCAATTTATATAATATGCATTTAGTAGGCGATATGTCGTAATTACATACGTAAGATATCGTATATTTTTTTTTGGACATAATTAAACCTCCCGTTCATTGACATTATGCTAATGGTCGCGGGCGAAAATCGATAGTGGCGGAAAACTAGTTTATATTAACGACCCTATGTGACTAATGCGTGCGTCCTGTTATTGTACAGGGGGATGGATCGGCGGCGCATGGGAGACACACGCACGTACACACATGTAAGTAACTGCACGCGGCAAAACTTGGGGTTTTAGAAATGCGCCGGGTGTCCCCGAAGGATTGCACACACAAAATAATACAAAAGTACTATAGAACGAGTGATGTAAAAGGGCAGGAGAAGAATTTTTCATTTCATATCGCTGTCTGGGGCGACACTGTGAAATTTTGCCGATTGCGTCAGGCGGAATGGAACAGTGAGGGTAAAATTTGGTGAGGTGATTATGTCGCCGTATGTCTGGTTTTTAGTCAGTTTAGTCGCATGCATAAGTAACTTTGCACATTCTTTGAAGTAATAATAAAGGATTCATTAGTCAAGAAAGTGTAAATGTAATACTGCAGCGCAGTCAACTGACCAAACTTTGGATAGAGTTTCACTCTGATTATTTTCGAATGCACAACTCATAAAATGCAAAATAGAGTATTCTTCCGTAACGTGCTAATATTCACATAACAGACGTATTTCAAAACGAACATTTAAAGTTTCTGCATGGAAAAATAAAACGCATTTTTTTTTAATATTCAGACAGCAGATGTAAATAGTAAAGAGGACATATCGATAGAAAGATGTTGGAGTTGACAAGAGGAAAAAATCTTTATTATTGATTTTACAACAAAAAGTCATTCTTTATAAAAAGTTCTGCTTGTTGAGTAGATAAATTAACCATCCGAAAATCTAAGATTAAATGTACAGGATGTCCACGAATTAAGATAACATGAAAATGCTTCAACAGAAGAGTATCATTTATTGCATTTTAGAGTTCTTTCAGAAAAAGTTCTTTAACAACATAAAATTAGTTAAAATACAAAATTTTAAGTCTAAAGTTTTAGTATTATGATTGGTAAGTTTAATTAAAGCAACGTGTTATCTGGAAATTAATGTAGATAATCATAATTAATCTTGGCGATCAAAGGTTGTTGTATTGTCTAATAATATTGAACTGCAAAACGTCATTAATTGTAGATTTGTCATTTTTTTTCCTTGGAGTTGCAAAATGTTAACTATCGAAGAAGGTATTTATTTGATTAAATGTTTTGGAATTGGAAACGTATCTTATCGATACGCTATAGACATGTTTCACGAAAAATTCCCAAACACTGCAGTATCGTGCGAAGCACTGCGCAAACTTGTGCATAAGTTTGGTTTAATTGGATCTGTAGTAAATGTTAAGAAACCCAAGAAAAAATACAATGAAGACGATAAGGCTACACTTTTGGCAGTAGATTCAGTGATAGAAACACCAAAATTATCCTTACGGAAACGATCACAAAGACTGAATATTAGTAATCTCATTTGCCGAGAATTTTTAAAGAAAACAAAGTTCGGCCGTTTATACCACAGTTCTGACACACTTGAAAATGGAGATGAAGAGAAACGATTGGATTTTTGTTTATGGGTTGGTGAGGATCACCTCGTAGATACACGTTTTCATAGAATGATATTTTTTACTGATGAAGCAACCTTCTGCACCAATGGTCGGGTTTCATCACAAAACAGTCGCTATTGAGCTTTTCATAATCCAAACTACGTCATTCAAAAACGAAGTCAACGTTATAAAAGAGTAAATGTTTGGTGCGGAATTTTTTACGATCGAATCGTTGGACCATATTTTATTGACGAGACTTCGAATCAACACGTTTATGTGTGTCTTTTAGAAACCTATCTATTACCGTTTCTAGATAATTTACCGCTAGAAATGCGGCGTAAAATTTTCTGGCAACAAGACGGATGTCCTGCTCGTGCGACGCTTTTGGTACGGCAATGGTTGACAGATCAATTCGGAGAAAGATGGATGGGAAGATTTGGTCCAATAAGTTTTCCTGCTAGATCACCTGACTTGACACCCTTTGTGGGGTATTTTAAAGCAAAAAGTTTACGCAAATGATCTGCCGCATGATCGGGAAATACTAAAAGCACGAATACAGGATGCGGTGAATGAGATACATGTACCACAAACCCATGCGCAAAGTTTATGGTGAATTTATTAAAAGGGCGGAGGTATGTGTGGAAGTTGGAGGTGGCCTTGTAGAATAATTTTTGTTGACTTTAATTAATTGAAATTTTGTACTTAAACTACAAAACATGCAATAAATGATACTCTTGCTGTTGAAGCATTTTCATGTTATCTTAATTTGTGGACATTCTGTACATTTAATCTTAGATTTTCCGATGGTTAATTTATTTACTCAACAAGCAGAACTTTTTATAAAGAATGACTTTTTGTCGTAAAATCAATAACAAAGATTTTTTTCCTCTTGTCAGCTCCATCCGGGGACACAAGGTACTATGTATATCTAATAAATGACAAATAAATGTTTGCTTTTTAAGGTCTATAATGTAGTA
Organism: Protaetia brevitarsis; assembly: GCA_004143645.1. Lineage (NCBI taxonomy): Eukaryota > Metazoa > Arthropoda > Insecta > Coleoptera > Scarabaeidae > Protaetia > Protaetia brevitarsis. The sequence goes on from RXPK01002149.1 coordinate 66,975, forward strand.
TCATATAGAGTTAGACAAATGTGTGGGAACACCTAATTTCAGGCTAAATTATGGGTTCTATTAAAAAATAATCTTAAGAAAAGCTTTTGTAGTATTATTATTCTACTCCGTGACATACTTTGATTTCCAACAACTATCACACGTTTGGAGATATTTCGTCATCGGTAGTATTTTTAAATGGATCACCCTGTATCTTTTTCACATTTTCGGTTAGACACTTTCTCAAGAATTACAATGATATACTATTCGGTGGGTGTGCGGCCTAAGATATTAAAATTGGTTATTAAAATCTTTTTGTCAGATATCTCTGATAAAGAATATTCGTATTTTTTTGTTGCCGTGAAAACTTTTAGCAGGAATGATATTATTTGCATTACTCAGTATCATACTGACAGATAATTTCCGTATACTAAAATGGTTGTTCATTATGGGCGAACTAACAGAATGTAAAAGGATTAGTTTGTTAATGATGGTTGACGTTGGGTACAGGCTCTTCAATATGCATGGAATATTCCCTGAAGAAAGTATTTCAAAATCAACAAATCAAACTAGAAGTGTTAAAAATTATGCAAAATCCGGTTGGCATAAAATTGCTACAAATGAAGATAATTCATTGGACGTTCTTATTAATCTTCAAGAAGAACCAAAAATGTTTATAACAAAACTATCCTTATATACTTATTGATCCTTTTTTCTTGTCCAAAATCCTCATAGAAGGATGGAACTAAAGATGTTAATAGGCAACGCTTTATTTTAATATTTCAAGCCGCGTATCTACCAAGCCCTATATCATTGTAATTCTCGGAAAAGTGTCTATCCGAAAATATGAAAGCTACAGGGTAATCCATTTAAGAAAAGTACCGACGACGTCATATCTCGAAACATATAATTGTTGAAAATCAAAGTATGTTACAGACTAGAATAAAAATACTACAAAAACTTTTCTTAGGATAATTTTTTAGTAGAACCCCATAGTTTAGTCAAAAATCAAGTGTTCACACACATTTGCCTAAGCCTATATATGCGGATATAAGGTTTGTTGCCTTCTAATTAATTTTTTGAATTTTTAATTTTAAATGATTTTGTTTAAAATAGATTTTTTTTTGTTTTGTTCGTTTATTTAGTTTGGTTAATTAATTTTGTAAATATGCCAAGACGATTAGGTGAAATAAACTCATTCAATAGAAATGAGGAGTAAAATGATGGAAGGAATGGCGACCACCGGTATATCAAGACGAAGAATTTTAATGTATCAGTAAGTATTTTAAGCGACAAGAATGAATGTATTTATAATAATTAATTGTTCCTATTTAAGTTACTCAAGTAGGTAGGTGGATGCGTAAATCACAATAACTTGGCGATAGTCCTCTTGTCACAATCCATCCACCAAAATCAAGAGTAACCACAGAAACAGAAGACACTAATATTGTTAACTATATCCGGCAACATCCATTAACTTCCTGTACAAAAATAAAGATCGTGTCCAATTAAATTGGCGCGAAATTTACAGTTAGAAACCGTTTCATTGAACTTGGTCAATAGAGTCGAATTCCATCCAAGCTTTTGCGAAGCTAATCAGAATCGTTATTACAGTATAGTAATATTTATTGATGAAAAAGTATTATATAAGAACTCAAAACTCGAGTGTTGTTTTATGGAGGCCAAATACAAGCTATAACCCTGAAGACGTTATTCTCATTAAAAGGAGTGGTAGAATCAGTATTGGTTTTTGGGGATGGATTTCAAAGGATGGATTAGGTGAATTAAAGCAGATATCGCCACGGCACTTTGCGTCGGAGCAATACATAAATATTTTAAACAATGTTCTTGTTCCAAGTGTAAGACAGTATATCCCAAAGGGGATATGGAACTAATAAAAGTCGTGGAAGATAACTTGCCAATTCATAAAACAAGAATTGTTAGGGAAGGGATTGGAGATAGAAACGACATCGAAATTAGAGAGTAAATCTGTAAAATCTGCTTATCATAACCCTATAGAGAATATGTGGGCAGCTATGACTCGAAATTGGAAAATTGATGTGAACAGATTTCAAGGAACACAGCTTCAAGAATGCATAAACAAGAATGGGTGTTACGCGAAATATTGGAGAAATAAAATTAATATTGTTTGTGCATTCTTGAAGTTTGCCTATTGAATTTACTAATTTTTTTTTAAATGTACTTTTTTTTTTGCATTAGAATAAAATATAATTTCACTTTTCAAAAAGTTTTGTTATACTTATAAGTCGTCGGCTTTTTGAAGTTGCTTTTTATTTATCAATGGGTGATGATAACCAATGAGATATTGGTTTTACAACATTTTTTATATTGAATATTTAAGAAAAGTTCTAAAGTGATCGTTTCAAATTAGTGTAACTATTTAATAATCTACAATTACTTGAAGGAAGTAGTAGTGTCTTAATGTTTGCTTAGTGCTCCTGTATTAACTGCATCGTTCTGCATTCATCTACGATCTTACCATAAAGCCACAAACGAAAATAACATAAATACATAGTGGCATTTAGACAAATTTATTAATCAATTTAAGATGACGAATACGATGTTATTTTAGATTGTGTAGAATGATTACATGATTTTTTAGCAGCGATATTTCGCCATCTTTAAATCAACAAGACATCGACGGCCGTTGTTTCTGTTGTTGTTCGACATATTGTAAAGCCGTTTCTAACGTTACGAGTCCTCTCCGTGAGACACTAGGACACTTTCATTGTCTTCACTGTCATATGGACCTCTTTGATTGCATTCACTTCATCACTATGATTTGATTTTGAAATAATACCTTGGTCATCTGAGCTTTCCTCTGGATCATCAGCAATGATCCATTCTGCACTTAAGCTGCTGTCACATCCTCGCATCCTTTTAGTGTTGTCAACAATTCGTATAAATTTATTTCTTCTTCTTTATCTTTCTCCTCTTCATATACATCAGTGGTCACAATCTGAGACTAAGATTTCTTGAGGGTCAATCGCTTTACAGCATTACCAACTTTCAGCCAGCCAATAAACAACATGTTTTAGATTAACCTCTTTTAAGACTTTAACTAAATCATCAGTTTCACTTCTCTCTATAGCATGCTGTACAAGAGAACGTCTGTAGTTCCTCTTTACATTTTCAAGCCCTCCTGATCTATAGGCTGAATCAAGGCGGTGGCATTTGCTGGACGAAATTTGACCATAATATTTCCACTTTTCAAATGTGCTTCATTCGGATGAGATGGTGCGTTATCCATCATCAACACTGCCTTAATCGGATGATCGTTCGTTTTAAAAAATGTCTTTATACATCTTTTTAAAGCTCATGGCTTGGCATATTTTCCAATGCACATTACAACGAAGCTTGTGTCTTCCAGAGGCATTACTGCAAGCCATTACAGTCAACATCTCCTTGTTGCGCTTGTATCCAGGAGTTGGAGCCTCTTGTTTGGCAGCTAGAGTTTTTGCTAGCATCAATTTAAAATTTAAATCAGTCTCATCGCAATTGTAGATTTGATCTTTAGTTAAACCTTCTTCTTTTAATAATTTATGAATCATCTCTAAATTTTTGAATGTAGTACTATCGGATGAAAGTTTCTTACCGCAAAATCTAAGTTCGCGAATTCCATATCTTCTCTTCTAACGATCTAGCCTACCGTCACTTGCTGTAAGAACATCTGTATTGGAGTTCGGAGTAGCATCATTAATTTGTATGCAAAACGATAATGCTTTTTCCTTCAATATGGAACCGCATAAAGAAATTCCTTTGCTCCTCTGTTGAGTGAATCATAAGTACAAACTGTCGCCAACTTCTTCGTAGTCACTTGGTTTCATAGATTTGCGTTTAGAAAATCCCGAAGCTTGCAGACTATCACATTGTTCAAGTTTGTTGCAGTTTCGTCACCAATCTCCTACTGCAACTTTACCTACGCCCTATTCTTCCGTTATAACTTTGATGGATTCACTAACCGTTATCTAACCGTTTTAACGCATCAATTTTGTCCTTTACTGTTACAACAACTTGTTTACACTATTTCGGAAGTAACGACTATTTCATTTTCTCAAAAAAAAAAATACGAAAACGAATGTATGTATAACTGTCTCAAGAAACTATACGAAAATGAAACTACAATACGAAAGTAAAGGAAAATATGTATGTACTATCTAAAAATAATGTCTTGCATCACCCACTTGCTTTAATAGCTGTTACCGACATTTAATATTATATTGGAAGTTGAATCGGTCAACTGTAGGAAACCCGGGTTCTTTTTACCTGCGGTTATGCTTTTTTCTTCTAAATTTAGTTGAGATGCACATACGGTTTTGCACGATATTGAAACAACCCAACTATATTATTAATACATTTGGTAATTATCTGTTCGCTAGAAACACAGGATCGTAAAATGAATGAATATAAATGAAGGAAACATACAGTTTTCCTCTTATCGTAATAATGTAGATATGGTCCAGATTTAATTTAATTTTAATGCCTTCATAAGGGAGTATAAATGCATAATTTATTAAAAAGGTATTTAAATAAAAATGTATGCAATATAGTTTCATAGGAACTTCGAACTAATCGGTTTGCATATGTCGGTTTGTTATTGCATTATAGTTGGGCTAATAATCCTTCTGGTTTGTAATGAGGCATGTGCGTTGGAACAAAATAGTTTTTATTAATTTACTTATTATTGATGTCACCTTCCATAAAGGTATAGAATTTTTACATATGTTTTGTTTTTGTGTACTACCAACTTAGTGGGATTAGATGAATGTATTTCATATTGATATTCATTATTTTTTTATGGTTACGTTACGTTTGCTTTATTTTTAAATAGAAGTAACTCGTTTAAGAATAAAAATTCAGTTTTATAAGAAAAAAATATATAGTATTTTAAGAATGTATATGTAACAAATTATTTTCATGTACTAACATTGTATTTCTTATTGTGCTATAATGTAAATGTATTTCATGTTGCACCTCAATGTTTTCTTCTTTCTTTTATTTTTTTTAAACAACAAATTAGAACATAATATTTATTGCTTATGTAGTAAACACATTAGCATGTAAAGCGTTGAATAAACCCGAGAATCTGTAAGGTATATTGGCTCCTATACGGTTACTCAGTATATTATTCCCGGATTTCGCACCTATAAATAAATAGTACATACATCCTTGCTTATTACGTTGCGATATTCCTATAACATTGCAAATAAATTACTAAGAACGTATGTTATTGAAATTCCATTTGATATTACTCTTTGCTGTTATTACAAAATTTTGATAACCGAACATTTACGGAATACTATATTAATATACAATTTGAATTTGCTTTTTTGGACTTTGTTCTTTCTCTTTGCGCGTTGGGTTGCTAAACCTCTATCTATTTATTCCTTTTGCAGGTTTAATTTTTTTTTTAATTTAAAATCTTCATTAAATAACTTTTAATACGTATAACTATATTTGTAACTTAATTTGTTTTGTCTTTTGATTTCTGACATAGCTCTAATGATGCCTTTTAGCTAAAACTAGTTAACCAATAATCTTGCACTAGTGATTGAGTTTTATACCAGTTGTTATTTATTTATCATTACTAGAGTTGGGCAAATTTTCCGGCGCGGCAGGCACGTATTCAGAACGTGCGCTCCAACTCATGTAGTGATGTATCTAATTCATTCGATTTCTTTTTTGTTGTTCCTCAATATAAACTATTTTATTTTTCAACGAGTGTTTTTTTTTATTAAGTTTCGAAGTATATGAATTTGTCATTCATCTTATATGTAGAGATGATTAGTTTTCTTCCGCAATATTTCTATAGTACTATTATTGTTATTATTTCATTATGATTAAATTTTACGACTTCTTATTCTCACAAATTTGTGTTGTGCCTGTTCTCTTATAAAAGGTAAACATATTTATGTTATCTAAATATGTAGTGATATAAAATGCGAATGTATCGCAAGGTGGCCCGTTTGTTCGCCGCTTTATCCAATTTTGTCCCCAAGGAAAATTTGCGCTCTCTATTAATATGAATGTTTTATAAATACATACTAAATTGCAATAATACGATTGATCTGCTTTATTTATATTACATTATTTGAGGGCCGCGTCGCAATACGTATCTGCCCCGCCGGACAATTGCCCAACTCTAATCAGTACACTTCAACTAAGTTAGGATATAACTATGAATTTGCGGATATTTTTCGATTTTTTGGTGTAATTTGGGCGCCGATTGCAATACTATCTACTGCATTCTTAACATGCATAAAGTGTAGTTATACACACGATAAATGCGCACACGTTTACTAGATACAATCCAGGCTGTAAACGTATATGTATTTAATGTCTATCGAAGGGTTATTATAACTGTACGTAAGTAGACTCTTGTGATGTATGCATGTATAGAATAAATACAAAGTCGATACCGATAAAATTGAGCTTGGCTGCCAGTGTAGAAATACGGAAAAGCACCGTCTCCCTGAATATATGTATAACAGCGGCACATTGAAATTCAAATGAAGTACAAAGAACAAAACTGTATATATTAAAATCAAGGAACTTCTGCTATATATAGGCTCATTTGTACGGGGTTCGTTCGATATGACACGATAGAGGTAATATGGTCGAACAAAGACAGCGGTAAACAGATTTTGATTTGTTTGGTGTTTGTGGTGCTTGTTTTGAACTTTGCAATAGAAATTTTTTATCTGCTAATTATCTATTTAGTATTTATCTATAGGTGCTTTTATAATGGATTAAAAACAGTATTAGGTATTGTATAAACCGCTTATAATATAAAAAATACCTGAATATACCTCATATCAAGTGTAAAATCCATGAACTTTCTTGTTTAAAATGGATTAGTGCAATTGATCTCTCATATAAACTAATTGCAAATGACTCGGTAAATTCACTAGACCAATGAAAATTGCATTATTCCGTTTAAAATAAGAAAGTTGATATCAACACCCTGTATACTGAAACTGCTATAAAGTTGAAAATATTTTCTTTAAATAGATCACAGTGGGTTAAGATTGCACTGCAAGCTTCAAAATCAAAGTCCTACCAGAAGTTTAAAAAAAATCTAATGATGTAGTTCGATGGGACACCTGTACAACTGACTATGTAGCCTATACATATCTGTTATACTATATACTGAACGTTCTACTATTTATCTGAATGCTTATTAAATTAAACTTTTAAAATTTAATTTAAAGCATAGGAGGCATTCAAATAGCAAAGTGATATTTGAAGTTATTACATTAACTGCTAACCTCTATAATCTCAGATTGTTTGTATTGGCTTGTTTTTAATACTTCATATACTGATTCAATGAATAAAAGGATAGATAATTTGAATATTAATTCTTATGGAGAATTTTCCTACCTATTATTTTCCGATTTTATTCCAATTAGAACCACCGGCGATTCATACACACGTCCCAGGGGGCTGCTGCAATGATCGAGGTTCTTCGTATAACTTCGTAGCATGGAATATATCGCGCGATAGCATACGAGTAATTTCGATCATTGTCGTAAACTCCTCGGTGACGTACGCACGAGCCACTGTTGATTGGTACTGCCCATTTTCCGTATCTATAAACATATTCTAGCCAATCAAATTTAAGTGAAGTAGTGGTGTTATATGCAGGTGACCTCCTGCCCTTAGAATTGGATAGATGGTTTTTTAACGATAAAAAAGAAAACCGTTTTAGATTATATCTAAACAAAAAATAGGTTCCAGATATAAAACAAACTTTCCACCTATTGAGTAGGATATATAATTTAATTCTTATGGATTTGTATTTTGACAATTCATCTGATAAAAATTTGCAGTCTTTAAATAAAGTCATATTAATTAAATACCTTATGAATTTAATATAATATAAAAATAGGAATGATACTGCGTTTTCTAATGCGCAATTTTTAAAACATCAAGTGCTATTTTCTTTTCTGAATCTTGTACTTTCGTTCACAAAATGTATTAATATATGATTACTAATTTTGGCTGGTAATATATTTTTATTATATGAATACTCGCATTTTACAATACAGTTCATATTTGCTGTTTTT
>RXPK01002150.1:0-61672 GCA_004143645.1 Protaetia brevitarsis
ACGATATGATATACAGGGTTTTTCCACGGACTGGCTGGTTAGAAGTTTTCCGGCTTAACGAAATCCTCAGTTTAAAAAATTGGGGTTCCTGTAACAATTTGGCACTTACTTTCTTTCTAAAATATTTTCACCTTTTTTGCCATTTCCGGTTAACGGAAGTCGCCACGAACTTTGTTATTTAATAGGAACACTCTATATTTTATTATTTTTTGAATTTAGCATAAAATTCTATGACGATTACCGTTAGGGTATCTTTACCTATTTCAACTGTTTCTAAAGATATTACGATTTTTGTTAATAATTTTGACATTTACATTGTTGTATGTAATTGATTATTTCACTTGATTTAAGTTCAGAAATCTCCACTTTTGAAATACAAGTAGCTAACTTGTTTTACCAAACGTAAGAAAAAATTCAGTGACATTATACAGGGTGTTTAACAATTAGTGACATATCAAGAATTTTGAATGTTGCAAAACTTAATTTTTTCAAATAGAACACCCTGCTACATTTTTCTATTTTTGGATGTACAATCTAAATTCTATGCCGATTTTGCCTGTAGCATTTCCCTATACCCATCTTCAGTAGTTTTTCTTTTAAATTACTCGTTTTGTTTATTACCGGCTTTCAAATGGCCGATTATTTCTATCTGGTGGGCCATGCATTAACTTCACAACATTTTTTATTATTAGTACGTATTATTGTTTAATCATCTTGTTTGTTTACACGTCGCGTGTTCAGATCGATGCAATATTATTGTGGAACTTATGAGTTAGATAATGAAAATTGGAGGAGCTTATTCTACCTAGATCACTATATTTTATTTTAGATTCACTGAGATGCAGGAGAACTTATAGAGAATTCAATGTAATTAAAGGAATTTATTGCGTTGTTAATATATCTCTACGGAATCCAGAAAATTTTGAAATGATTTCTCTTAATAGCTTTGTTTCAAATTAAGGAAATGGCGTAAACGATAACGGACGACAACATAACCAAATTGTTTTCACTAAACGTAGTGTGCTTGTCGGACAATGTTTTTAAGTTTTTGATATTTAAAGTATTTTCAAATTATAAGGTTTTTTATGAAGAATATTAGATACATGGCATACTTAACAAATGCAATTTACAAGCAGCATAAACTTGAACCATGACATAGAGCATAAAAAAATGCTCAATGTGAATTCCGTTTACATCCAAGCATTTTATTATTCGACGTCTTAATGTGTCAGCTTATACTTCTTCTCCTTTCAACTGGGTCTAATTCATCAAACGTTCTCGTCACACGAATCATTAAATCTTGCTTGGTAGTACCGAAAGTTGCGTACAGTGTGTAATCTGTGTAATGTATTATTTCAAAGTTTTCTGAATTTTATTGGAGATATATTAGCCGAAAATAAATTCCTATACTTACCGTAAATTCTCTATAAGTTCGTCCTGCATTCTCAGTGAATGTAAAATAAATTTAAAGTAACTAGGTTAGAATAAGCTGCTCCAACATTTTTCATTATCTACCTCATAAGTTCCACAATAATATTCATCGATCTGAACACGCGACGTGTAACAAACATGATTATAACATAATACTTACTAATAATAATAATTGTTGTGATGTTAATGTCATGGCCCACCAGATAGAAATTATTCGGCCATTTGAAAGCGGTAATAAACAAAACGAGTAATTTAAAAGAAAACTACTGAAGATGGTATATGGAATGCTACAGCAAATCGGCATAGAATTTAATTGTACATCCAAAAATAGAAAAATGTACAGGGTGTTCTATTCGAAAAAATTAAGTTTTGCAACATTCAAAATTCTTAGATATGTCACTAATTTTTAAACACCCTGTATAATGTCACTTAATTTTTTTTTTCTACGTTTTGGTTAAAACAATGTTAGTACTTGTTGATTTCAAAATTGGGGATTTCTGACACTTAAATCAAGTGAGAATTAATCAATTACATACAACAATGTAAATGTCAAAATTTTAACAAAAATCGTAATATCTTAGAAACAGTCGAAGATAGGTATAAGATACCCTAATGGTAATCGTTATAGAATTTTATGGTAAATTCAAAAATATAATAATATATAGGGTGTTCCATTTAAAATAACAAAGTTCGTGGCGACTTCCGGTCAACCGGAAGTGCAAAAAGGTGAAAATATTTTAGAAAGAAAGTAAGTGCCAAATTGTTGCAAACCCCAATTTTTTAAAACTGAGGAATTTCGTTAAGCCGGAAAACTTCTAACCAGCCAGTTCCGTGGAAAACCCTGTATATATAATTAAATTTAAACCACGTGGATTGAAATTGTAACATTTTGGATAATCTTCCTGAACAAACAAAACTTTTGCTTTGCATAGGAAATAGCATTGTCCTAGTTTAATTTAGACTCAAGTGCAGTTTTTATTTTAGGCCAGAACCTTCAGTTCACGGTTTTTTTTCTGCACAAGTTGTAATTTAACCCTTTTTGAAAAATAAATTTGTTTATTGTTTATTATCTTCGTTGGGTTAAAAATTCTGTTCTTTTATTTTTATTTTAAACCTTTTCAATTTTTCGGGTAATTTAAGAAAGTCAGATTTCATTCACTCACAATTTACTTTTCGTGGTTAGATTCAAGTTTTAATTTGCGAGGGTAACTCTGAGATTAATTGTTCTTTTGTTCTTTAAAATTTTATCCGTTGAGCTAGCTAATATTTTATTTTTTGTTTTCATTTTTAAAATTCATTTTCTTTTGTCATTTAATTCAATCAGTACACAGCAGTATGTACATACGAGAAACGATTATTGTTTAAAAATGGCTGTATAAATCGAACCGTTTTTTTTTAACCTCAAGTGTTTCTGTGCTGTTTTAGTAGTCAAACGACAAAGCCAGGTAAAACATATATGTTTCCATTTTAAGCGTAAAGCGACAGGTTTCTCTGGAACGCAGTCGGATAAAAGTGAGTAGCGAAGGATTGCGCCATCTCGTCGTTCGCTGGCCTAACTTCCAGCAGTGTTGAAGAAGGTTAGAGGAGATACGTTTCGATCAGAATTTTGGCGAATTTTCTCACTTCTCAGAAAATCTTTCGCGAATTCTCGATTACTCTGGTCCAGTCCGACCTACTCGACCCTCCCCATTCGCCATTTTATGAACTCCCAAGTCGTAACGTCTTCAGATCCTTGAGCGTAGAATTTTTTTTACCGATTTACACGCGCTAAACGGAGCACGCCACTGTAGTGGCATCGTTTTAATTGTTAGAAAGAGAGGAAAGTATATCAAACTTTATATAATGTAATTCTGCCCGAAATCCTTCTACACATGGCTGCAAAGAGCCATGGATTCGATAATAAAAACTTTATGATTTATTGTAAACATTTTCGAGTGTCAATAAACCAATACAGTACAGTAAACATGACAGATGTATTTTATTTGTCACAACCAACATGATATTTTGAATAAATAAAATCATAGCTTGTGCTAGCGGGTAAATTTAATTGATCATTTTGTATAAAATATAAATAAAAACAACATACCGTTTGATGCCGTGATTCTGTTGTAGGGACTATTGTATTGTTGATCTTTCTCTGAATTGTAGCTATTCGTTTGGCTTGTCTGTAAATAGAAAAATGAAACATTAGGATTATTTTTGGTTATAATTATTCTAAGGTATTTGACACAATAAGGTGCAAAATAAATGGACGTTATTTTAACGCAATATCAGTCAGTATTTATTAATAAATTAATTTAAAAAATTAATAATTCTTGTATGGCAAAATTATTAATTTTATTAATTAATACTCTAAGCAGGAAAGTATTTGAAAGCATGGTATAACTCCCGTAAACCCATCTTCTAAATATACTTCATTTACTATAACAAACGAGGTACGTCATTACTCGCAAATTCGGCCCATGCAATACCATAATATTAAAATAACCAACTAAGATATAACTTATTCATGTTCAATTAAAGATACTATGTTGGTGCTTACTGCTTTTCAAATTGCATGCTTGTCACATCTTCCCAATGTATTCCCACCAATTTAATTATAGCTGTCAACTGTCAAAGGGTTATATTCTGCATTTGCAGTAAAGTGTGGGAATTTGCGTTTAGACTTGGTATATATTTATTTAAAATAAGTAGTTATTACAACAAAATTATACCGAAACCATTGTGTAAACAATCGAAGGAGTTAAGAGTTTCGTTAATCGTGTATTTCGACGCAGAACGTGAGAACAACGGGCCATTACTCCCGTTAACTTTCGTGCGAGGAGTATAAAATACATATATTTTTAATGTCATATTCTTTACAGTATTTCGTTTTTGGAGAGTAACGAGTGTTCTAAACATTCATGTTGCAAACATAAGCAAAATTTCATTCATGAATAAACAAGGAATTACATCCACTAACCCAAAACGAAAATGCATACGAAATAAATGTTGTAAAAATTGATTATTCTACTCATTGTCAACGTGCTATTGGAAACACAATTTATGACATGTACGAAAACAGTGAGTATATACAAATATTGTTTACAGAAGTGGTTCTGTCACATACATTTTTCAGACTAACATAACATATTAAACATTTTGAACAGTGCTCTTAAAGAAAGACATTTTCGATGGTTGAAACACATTGTTGTGGTAGATATTATTTGTTCTCAAAGGAAAGGAAGTTTGTTATGAAACGATGGATGAAATATGGCAGATCGGAGGATGCATACAATTGTATAAAGAGGATTGAATTAAATTAATCTGGAAATTTGACGTACTTGGTGTACAACATATTGGAAACGAAATTCAGAAGTAGTAAATCAGAGAGACTGGTTTGGATAGAGAAGAAACTTGCATACTAATCGTTACTGTGAATATTTTAAGCGATAATAGTTCCGATTAAATTTATGGTACTCATTTGTGCTTTCTTGTTATTTTTTCCACTGCTATCATGATTAACATACTTTAAATCCTGATTTTCACAAAGAATCATCACTAATATTAACGGTAAATGTTATTTTTAAGAGTTTGTTTATTCACCTGTCAAAAGTGTTTGACAGTTAAATAACCTAACGGTTTGTTTACGTTTTGACGAACAGAAAATTTGCAATACGGTCGTGACGTCATAGCAAACTTGACTCACGTAGTACCTCGTCTGCTATAATAAATGAACTAATCAGAGAGATTGGTTTGGATAGAGAAGAAACTTGCATACTAATCGTTACTGTGAATATTTTAAGCGATAATAGTTCCGATTAAATTTATGGTACTCATTTGTGCTTTCTTGTTATTATTTTTTCCACTGCTATCATGATTAACATACTTTAAATCCTGATTTTCACAAAGAATCATCACTAATATTAACGGTAAATGTTATTTTTAAGAGTTTGTTTATTCACCTGTCAAAAGTGTTTGACAGTTAAATAACCTAACGGTTTGTTTACGTTTTGACGAACAGAAAATTTGCAACACGGTCGTGACGTCATAGCAAACTGACTCACGTAGTACCTCGTCTGTTATAATAAATGAACTATATCAAAAAATTAACCATCTCATTAGAATATCACGTAAAAATAGATATTTCGATCGCGTTTCATCAATAACATCACCAACTAATCTTCAAGTTACATATAAATTGATGGTCAACAGCATATAAATATAAATTTTCTTTCGTAGTTGTTAGTGCGAGAAGTTTAACACCTGAAGGTTGGCACGTTTTCAACGCCTGTTTAGAAAACTATATACCCCAAAAAGCTATTAAGTGCATACAGTTAGATCTCAACACGTTTCGTACTTTCCTTTTGCGATCGTATAGCTTTCAACTTGCCGCTGAGTTGCCGCTTAAGTGTGAATTAAAAGCTCGCATAAAGATGTGTGTCTAATATCGTCAACAAGTTCATGTTCAAAATACTTTTAATACCTATTTGTGGACGTGAATTTTACTAAAATTCTACTATCTTTTTTTTTAAATCTTTGTATGTAAACGTCATAATCACATCATAATCTTATTTCTAACAAAAACAGTACTTATTTTAAATCAACTTGAGTAAAAAAATACAATAAACTTACAAGTAGCATTTCTAATTGTAAAAAATGGTGTTTAATGGAACTATCGATGAGTAAGATAATAATTGCCACAAAAACTAATCGTTAATACTTAAAAAGTTTATGATAAATTATGCAGAACTTCACACATACAAAAGGTTATGCATGACAGGTATTTGCCAGTACTACTTTATAATTTACATATAAAATACTTTTTATTGACGAATAATATTCAACATAAATGCCCATAACAATCTTTTTGTGATGTCGTAGTCGAATAATACGCGTGCAACACGTTGAAGTTTGAAATATTCAAGAATTCATATTAACAGATAGATTTGACATTTTAACTTTTAACTTATACATGAACATTAAACAGATTATTAGATTATAATCGATTCTTAATATGCAAAACATTTGTAATTGTTGACTACTACGGTTTAAACAAAAAATATTCCAGAAAAAAGCGCCCTACCGTTGATTGATGGGAAATGATCTTGTGGCAGAACAGTTTGTTCCGTTAACTTCAACATATGTGCTTTTGCAATTCGTTTCTTCTTTATAATTATTGTTATTTGAATGTATCCATATAAATCTCATTGTTTATTCACTGATAACACTATATACGCACAATAACACACAATAATAAACTACTCATAATGCAATTGTAGAAAAAACATTGTCAAATTTTGACAGCTGTTACCACCACTACTTTCAGATATTTATGTACATGTTTAAAACTAAAATCACTATCTGCGGTGATTTCAAATGCGGATGAATGACAATTCGGATACTAATGCTTATGACACCGTAATATAGACAATAAAATGTACGGTTTCAAACACTTATAAAGACAAGGAAGAAAGGATATTCATCGACAACAAACGCCTACTTGCGCTAAAATACCCTAAATATTAATTAAATGTAACATTTATTTAAGTGTCAATTAATAAAATGTTATTATTGTGCGTTCTGCAATATAACTATTTCTTATCAATTATCACATTAGCATATTTTCAACCGTATGAATTTTCTATCCTTATTTTCTATCAGGTAATACCCCGTAAACAAAGAGATTTTACAATTGTCTTGCCTTACGGTACAAGATATTTTGACGTGGATCTAAACATCCAATAAAAAGATTATAAATATGTTTATTTATATATTTTTTAATACTGAAACGATCAGAATATCGAATACAAAATAAATTAAACATGTTTCTTTCCACGCTTTCGGCAGTAATAAAAAAATAAGATCATAAAAAGCTGTCACATTATCGTCCGTTTGTGCCCTCCTACAGAGAAAGTACTGACAAAAAAAAATCGAAAAAAGGCACCACTTACTCGGCATTATAACGTAGGATAACTGACAGAATTATTTATTATCATCAAAATATATGATAGGGCATGGATTAGCCCGAAATGAAATGTCCTCTTACATTGCTTACATGTGCTGTCCACATGTGTTTGTTGCTTTGTTCACTCTAATTGTTCTGTTGGTTCTTCTATGTTTCTTATACATATATTCTTTTTATTTTATTTTTTGTCTAGGTACGTTTGCGTATGAATAAAGCGGTACTTTTGGTTTCGTATGCATGATGGAATGACAGACAAAAATAAATATAGTACGCTATATAGCGTGTATCAGATATTTTGAACCAAATGTGTTATGGATTTATTGAAATATATGTATGTATTAAAAAGCGTCCTACGTATATGAGGTGGTAATTTAAACTATTAAACTAAAGATATGCTTTATTATTTTCAAATATTTTCGCTTACCAAAGATGCTTTTCACTATTCCAACAAAGAAATTTTACTTTGCAACTGGTATGAAATATGGATTGATTTCAAGTCAAAGCTGTATTTTTTCGTAAGAAGAAACATGGTTTCTTATTATACTATACTATATTATTTATTGACAAAACTACAAGCCTGATTTCGCATATACAATGAGTATTTTGTATAACTGTTTTCCCACTTTGTGACACTGTTTGTGGTGATGTGTGAAGTTGATAATGCAACTCGTCGCTTGACATTTCACATTTGACATTTTTATGCACGGAATTGCGTGTACAATTGTCACAAACATGAAAACCTTAAAATTCCCTGCATGAATAAGAGATCCCATTTTAAATAATGAAATAAACGTAAATCAATGCGAAATAGAGAAAAGTAGTATAAAAAACACGTTTTACAATGACCGTTGTAATACTAATACATTTGAATCACTTGAATTACAACAAATGTTATTCAACATAAGTGTTGCAACATACTATTGTTAAACCGCTTTTTGTTTTAAATATATTTTATCTTAACGTCTAATAAATATTCCTAAGCCACTATTTAGAAGAATAATTATATGGAGGCATATTTATTAACGACAAAGAATTTTTTTTCTCAGAATGTAGATACACTGGCCCACAAAATAATTATGTTACCGTTTTAGCACAGTGTTTATCAAAACTCCTCACAATTTGGACACGTATGTGTTCAGTTGGTATCGGCTTTCGTAAGTGGAATGTTTATTGGAGTGGATACATACGGATCAGGTAAAAAAAAAATAAATAAGATCATTTATAATTGCTAATCGAAAGTTAATCTATCTTTGCGTTTGATTTTGAAAGTACTTTAACTTATAATACAGCTTATAGAGGTAATTAGTAACTTTAAAATCTACATTTAACAATAATTATGTAAATAAATACATGACAAACAAATTAAGTTCCATTAATTACTTTACAGTAGTAGTTAGTAAAATATACTTAGAATAAATACAAATGAAATTTATGCATACAATGGGTATTAAATCTTGTGTAATTAACTCGTTAATATTTGTTTTGTTTTTTTTTTAAAACGTAGGAAGTATACAGGGTGTAACTACAGCGGTAACGGCGGTAGTCAAATTTACACATTCAAAAAATAACGCCAGCTACCTAGATTAAATTAAGGTAAGGTATATAATGACAATCTACTTAGACCACCTAAAAACGCAAATAACTTAAACTCTAGTGGAGAAAGGCTTATAGGGAGTCCTAATACTGGTTAAAGACAAAAAAAATTTCTATCTATCAATGTAAAGATGTACTGGGTGTTTAATTTAAACTAAAAAACTTACGCACATGTGAAATTCACATAGTTTGTCCTAGGTTACTTGAACACCCTGTAGACTACTGGACAACGTTGAATGTAGCATTCAATCAGCTAAAAGATCTACTATTTACGGTTTTCATTTCGCTTCTCTAAATTAATTCGTTTTCCAGATACTAGACTTTTTTTGCAACACTATATATAAAATATCTCGTAAGCTATAAAAACTAGGTTAGGTTGAAAGTAGTTTTTAGTGTACATTTCGAAAATACCTTAAAATTTCATTTCCATTAAGAAAAATATAATTTTGATGCGCTGCCAAGTTTTGGATCATCCTGTAAATAGCATATTATTTTTAAATTGTAAATCTAATTCGCCTACATATATCCTAATATACAACATTTCAAAAATTGTTAACATTTGACTACCAGAGACACCTGTATACATCATTTTCAATTTGCTAATTCAAATAGCAGATTTTTTTCCCCATTCTTATCGAAGTTCCACAAAGAATAGCTTGGGTTTCAATGATATTTTTTATAGATATAGCATAATAGCTGTTTTTATCACGTAACTGATGATGTCAAAGTTGCCATATTGTGTCATCGGTTATAAAGTAAATGGCTATTATTAACTTTATGAGAAACAGTTAAGTTAGTACTTATTTGTAGAGATAATCATATAAGATTTGTCGAGAAGCGCTTGATATTTTTATTGTAAAACATATAATAATAATAATAAAGAAAATATTAGTTTTAAAATCGTTTCTATACAATGTTAACGCAGTTTACAACTCCTGATAAATCGGAGTCATATACATACTCGAACGCTACACCAAATGCATTTATTAGATTATTAGCGTTAGTTGTTCCCTTATTAGGTTAGGTCAGAAGGTTATGTTTTGTTTTATGTTCTATATACGACTTTAAATAAAATTTTGTGGCATATGGACGTTTTATGTATGAATGGGTTAAAAATAAAGTATATTTAAAAGGTCGTAACAGAATTTAAAAAGTTAAAAATAAAGAAAAATAAGTTTTTCATTACAACCGCTTTTAACAAAAAAAAATAATTGAATCTTTACCTCATAATATCACAATGGAACAATTCTGTACAAGCAGAAGAGTTCCTAAACTACCAAAAATGCATTAATCAAAATTCCAATGAGACGATCATGTCAAGCGTATAATCATTAATAACGCAATCATGACAAGCATTAAATAGACTAGGTGACAAATGGTTTCTTAACCCGGAAAAGTATTCTTGACAAAATTAGATATACCTATATATTCTTATTCTTCTTCAACAATTATTAACTGTTAAGTTATATTTAGTTAATCCACTGTCAGTATAATAATAGAAAAAAATTACAGAAATAGAATTATCCGCATTCCAAATTTTGCAACTATATAACAATTTTGCAATCCGCTGTTATTAATTGGTTTAGTCTAGACGGCTTTGTGGAAATTAGGTTGTCACCTAGAAAATAATCCTCAGCGTCTGTTAATGTGGATGGTGGATCATTTTTAAACCTGGCATCTTACAGATCACAAGACAGCTGCGATATACAAAAGGAAGGAATATAAGCCATTCCAAGTTTAATGTTGTGGAAAGTTAATATGAATAAATGCAGGGTATTCCACGTAGGTGTTTCATTAAAAATGTATGATATTCTATTATTTACTTATATTTGAGATTTTGGCACAATTATCTGTACGATTGAAGGTTCAAAACAAATATTATCAATTATCCAGTATATATTTGGAATATCTAATTCTAAAAACAACTTTTAAATATCCCGCGCTATCATAAGAGAAAAGAAAACCACCAACCACGTCTACCAACTTATACAAACTAAAAATTTCAATCTCACAAGAAGTAACAGTAACCTCAAAATATTATTAAAGTTATACATTCATTTATACAAAAGTTTAAACAATGCTTTGACCAGATACCTCGTTTATCGGTTTACACAGACGCTAGAGTACCTCCAGATGGAATTTCCTTGTAGTGAACATCCAAATCAAACTCAGATATTCGTAGTGAAAAGTTCAGACCGCGAGAACAACACCGGTATCATAAAAATCCAGGGAAACAGAGCTCCTTCGTAGCCTTCAAGATGTATGATCACATTCGAAACAGCAAACACAATGTATGATTCCATGTAGAACATAAAACCCAGGTATCGTAAACAGCAAATTTCTTATAATGTCGAATAATCTTGACGTTTCTTTTGAATATTTTAAGATCGAAGGTAATTACGTGAATTTATCCCCTTCATTACCAGATATACCACAGCAATATGGTTTAATTCATTACACTTGATGAGAAAAATAAAACAACCTTTTTGAAGATTTTTTTATCAACAACCTCTTGTAACCAAAGATTTTCATTTATCCATTCAAGTTAAATAGAAACTTAGGATACCAGGCTATCGTACAGTTGTCAGACGATAAATTATATTCAATT
The DNA here is from genome assembly GCA_004143645.1 of Protaetia brevitarsis. Classification (NCBI taxonomy): domain Eukaryota; kingdom Metazoa; phylum Arthropoda; class Insecta; order Coleoptera; family Scarabaeidae; genus Protaetia; species Protaetia brevitarsis. The sequence goes on from RXPK01002150.1 coordinate 11,580, forward strand.
TCCATGACTACTAATGCGAATTAATCCAAATTATACTGCACTTACAAATAAACATAAAATCATAATTACATTTAATATGGTTGATAGCTTTCATCTTATGAAATACCGCAATATATTTAAATGAACTAAATCTTGTTGGTTAGAATATAAGAGTAAATTCTCTGAAAACAAAATATACTCTTAGAACAAATAGTATAAATATTTGCATTGAAGTATACTTCCTCCAAATGAACAATATTATTGTTGTAAGGAATAAATCTATGCAATCATAGTGAGAAAGCCTGTAGATTCGAAATAAAATCCCTTACACGTTTGGTATAATGAATTACTATATAAAATCATTAAATGTTTTGTACTGAACACATGAAATATCAAATTGAAATTATCATAATATTGAAACATTTGAAACGAATTTTACCCCACTATTTATTGCACTAAAACTTATCTGTCATTGGTTCCCTCTTTTGTAGGGGGTTTTGCATATACATACGCTTTACTTGGCGTCATTTTTTGATTGACCAGTGATCAGTGTTATTGGCTGTGAGTGTAAGTAAATCTAAATAGATACCCCAGCCGTTTCACAGCTGCTTAGAGAATGAGGTGGAATGAGGCTGATGCACAGATGCTACCATTAAAATATTCGAAGGTAAGTACGTACGTGTTATCTAATAGTAAAGGATTACTGGTTTAAAAAACTTTGAAATAATACTTAGAGTCAGCGCCATTGTGTCGATAATATATGAACATGGTAGGTGTGTACGTTAACAAACATATGTAGGTATTTACTAGTTATTAGTTTTCAGTAGGTAATATCAGCAAATTATTATACTGATTGAAATTATATCAGTAACCAACGCCGACTAGATACCAGGCCTAGGCATTGAGTGGGAAGTATCCCGAGAACACCGGTTGCAACGACGGATACGCATAACATCTATACCTCTACGCATCAATATCCCGTGCGCACTCCTAGAGTACCCCGATACGCTACCTTCAGCCAAACATAGTAAAACTATAAAGTATGACAGTAAATTTATTTAATTACATAATATTTCTTTATTTATTAATTTTCCCCTACCGAGGTTTTTTGGTGTTACAGCAACAAAATTAGTTGGTAATTATTATCCTTGAATAGTAGAAATGCCTAGATTAAGCAAGTAAGTATTATCAGTTCAATATACTTATATTTTGGAAGCGAATAATGGCAATACTTCATTTAATACTTTTATATACTTCTATCAAATGTACATAAATTATTAAGGCATAAATATGATAGTTTCCAGTTGAGAAAATCTATTTACTCAAATCTAAAATAATTATTCTTGTGGTATACGTTCATAATGATTTTAGTATATTGATTACATTTGAACTAAAAAATTGTTTCGTCTAACAAATTCACGGGTTTGGAAAACTGAACAAATTTTGTTCTCGATATAAATGCATCATCTTCTTGCTTATATAGGAAGTTATGTTATATTCAATGTGATGCATTTATATTCAAAATGAGTAATTATTTTTTGTGTGTAGGACATGGACATGGTACAGCTCTTTTACGAATATCTAGACATCTCATAATATGATGATATTCCAGATTTACCATGGCAAAACTATTGAACTATACATATTGAAAAATTGCAACAAAATAAGCTCGGCTTGACACCTCAGACGCATATCTGACATGGGCAGGGCACAATACCTTCCCAGTGTCTCAAATCGAGTAGCAGACACAATAAGAGCAATCTAATAGCGGAGAACGCCATCCCCACCACGCCATCGAAGTCTGTGTTCGTCTCGTAAATTTGGCACGAATTAATAATATTATGAAAGTAGGAAGAATTCAATCTGTTTTGCTTGTCTGGCTCTGCCCAGCGATTAATAAAGTGTACCAGCTTCGCTCCTCTGGATGTACTGGACGCGGGCCAAATTTGAAAATATCTGGAGAACGAGTTGTTCGCTCTTGTACAGTGCCGCTAAAGAATAACCGGAATCTGGCTCTGGGTAAAATGAAAAGGAGTTCTTCCAATGTTCTGGATATTTCGATAAACCAATACTTCAGATCGAAGATTTCTCATCTAAGCTAAATTGTAAAAGTAGGCAACCAACGAGAATACAATTCTGTGCTAATGGTGAAGTACACGAAACAATGGATGGAGGAACTAGATTTGTGAGATCATTGTGGATTAATCTTTACGCTTAGAGACACCAGCATTGGCAAACGGTCTAACAACCACGAAGCATTTCCAGTTAATTCCCGAAGATGTAATAAAATTGACGGATTTTTGTTAAATAAAAAGATGAGCATAAAAACTTTATTTTTATGCTTACAGCAGCCACGGATGCTAATCAATGTTATATGAATGTCTTACGAACATGCTGTCATACTATACTGGGTGAGTTTTTATCTTGAGACAACGAAATATCTCTAAAACACTGCATCAAATCAAAAAAAGATTTTAATAAGATTTGTTATAGTGTAGGAGGCTCACTGAATGGTGTCGAACTCGATCCCCCACCTCACCCCCCAGAGTGGGAGGGGGGATAACTTTGAAATCTTAAATGGGAACCCCCATTTTGTATTGCAGATTCGGATTCTAAGCCATCAAGTATGTAGTTTTTGTTTGAAACTATTTTTTCGATTCGCAACAGATTGCGCTGTAATCGCAAAAAAAAAACATGATTGTGAACGTCTAGAAAAAATTACAAAAAAAAGAGAAGCAAGCAAACATGATTTTGTGTTTTTTTTTTTATTTTAACATTAAATGACATTTCAAAAAGCCATTCAACAACGCAGAACTTTATTTTATAATACCCATTTCGGAAAATGTGTTCGAAAATGTGCCCTTCCCACTTCGATACATTTATTTATTCGCAATTGGAATGATTGTACACAACTGAGTAGTGTTTCCAGCGTAATCCTTGAACAAGCGATTCGCCCAATCATGTTTTCTTTCGTGGTTGGTACTTCTGATAAACTTCAGACTTTAAGTGGCCCCACAAAAAGAAGTCAGGGGAAATAAGATCTGGCGATCTTGCAGGCCAAGACACTGGACCACCTCTTCCGATCCATCGACGATTGTAGGCTCGATCTAATACTTCTCGTGTTTATTCTTGAATAATGTGCTGGACAACCGTCATGTTGGAACCACATTCTTTGTCGTACGTCCCAGGGAAGGTCTTGAAGTAACACTGGAAGTTCGTTCTGCAAGATGTTTCAATATTTTTCACCATTTAAGTTTCCATCGATGAAATATGGACCAATAAGCTTATTGCCAATTATTCCACACCAAACATTTACGTTCCAAGGATGTTGATGGTCAACTTGGCGCAACCAATGGGGCTTTCCGATACTCCATTAATGCATGTCGTGCCGATTTACCGTACCGTGATTTGTGAATGTCGCCTCGTCAGAAAATAAAACCCGAGCAAAAAAATTGGGATTATCTTGTATCCGTTGAAGCGCCCATCGACAAAATCGCACTCGATTTTGAAAATCATCGCCATGAAGTTCTTGATGCATGGAAACTCTAAATGGATGATATTTCCTACGCTTCAATATTTGACAGATAGTGGACTGAGAAATTTCTTATCCGCGAGCTATTTCTCGAGTACTAATGTGCGGATTATTAGCTACTGCAGCTATACGCGCGATTTCATTATTTTCTCCAGCAATTGTTTTTCGGCGATTACGTTTTCTTGCTGTACAGTTCCTTCGCTAGAGAACTGTTGAACGACTCGGTAAAAAGAAGCGCGCGATCGCACCTTGTCGGGAAAACGTTGTGAATAAAGATTAACAGCATCATCGATATTCCTACCGCTTTCTCCATAGATGTAAATCATTTCAATTCTCTCTTGTAATGTTATAGCCTCCATTACTGTTTAAACATTCAACACTAACTAATTTGTATTGGATTAATAATTAATATATCTAAATGGGATCGGACAATGTGTAAGTATTCACAGCTTGTCAAGTACTGATAAAGTACGGTTTTGTATCGTTGAATAGTATATTCCAATTGCGAATAAATAAATGTATCGAAGTGAAGGGGCACAGTTTCGAACATATGGCTTTTTGAAATGTTAGTTTATGTTAAAATAAAAAAACACAAAATCACGTTTGCTTGCTTCTCTTTTTTGTGTATTTATTCTAGACGTTCACAATCATGTTTTTTTTTGCGATTACAGCGCAATCTGTTATGAATCGAAAAAAAAGTTTCGAACAAAAACTACATACTTGATGGCGTAGAATCCGAATCTGCAATACAAAATGGGGGTTCCCATTTAAGATTTCAAAGTTGTCCCCCCTCCCACTCTGGGGGGGTGAGGTGGGGGATCGAGTTCGACACCATTCAGTGGGCCCCCTACATTATAACAAATCTTATTAACATCTTTTTTTGATTTGATGCAGCGTTTTAGAGATATTCCATTGTCTCGAGATAAAAAACTCACCTTGTATAGATCTGCAATGTCCTTTGCGCACAACAATTCGCTCAAGCAACACCCGTCCAGACAGCTCTTGGGTAACAAGAGAAGCTAAAGAGAGCAATAGTTATCTTCGAAATATGTTCTAGCTAATGAAACAAACGAATGACGAAAATTTCAGGAATCTTTACAATCCTGCAACTATCTCGCTACACTGTACTTTACCGCAGACACACGCTATACATTATAAGAGTGCAAATAGATGTCCTCAGAGATCACCAAAAAAGAGGTAGCAAGAATTCAGAGTCCTCCAAGCGTTACGTTCAACGCTGGCCGATGCTATTTTACAATGTACCGCACCAGTTAGTGTCTTAGGTCAGGATTTATATCTCGGGTTAATTTAGGGTTAATAAAATTCGAAGTGAAGTGTTAGGTATATATTTAGACATATATCGGACTTTGTTGTAGGTAGTAAAAGTATTTGTTTTGCTTTGTGTTTCATAGTTTTTGTTTTGTGGAATAAAATATATAGAAATGAAATTCAAATCATAATAAATTGTGTAAATTAAAAAATTATGATATTCTTTAGTATCCCGAAAGTTAAACTGTAATAGCTCCTATTTTATAAGATTGCGATTAACAAATTATAGAAACAATTGGGTAATTACCCCCATTAGAGAAAGAGAAGAAATAATTAATAGTGAAATGTCAAACGTCAAATGACTAGTACAATTGGTTGCCTACTCGCTAGTCACTAATGTATTGACAATTTTTATTTAGAACTGCACATACTGTGAGATTCAAAAAGATTGTCAATTCCGCTCCTATAGATAGTAACAGGTGTAGGTATATATGCCGCTGTTTGTAATGAAGGCTTGAACTAAGTCAGGTTGGAACACAAGAAAGTTAACGGATCTGTCATAAATAAGGAAAACGTAACCTATATTTGAACTCGCATTATATAAACGACTAATGATGGTGTTTTGCTTGTAAAAATTAATGTAATTAATTTAACTTTACTAAATTATGATTTTACAATTCAGCACTAACTGGTGTTGAACTAAATTTATTTATTACTTTAAATTATAACATACAATTAGTATAATTATTAAGTGACAAAACTGCATCCCTCAGTTCTTCTATGGTATGCATGCGGTTTCTATAGATCCTATTTTTTAGATAGCCAAACATGAAGTAAAATCTAATGGGGTTAGATCAGGCGATCTTGGTGGCCATCTTTGTACTCTAACGAACCTGTCAGCAAAAAACTGTTGAAGATATTGGCAGGTTTGTCGAGCAGTATGTGCTGGAGCATTATCGTGCTGAAAATAACCTGCTTCAAGCTCATTTTCTTGTAACTCTGCAATAAACAATTCCAACATCTGTTGGTAACGTTGGGCTGTTACAGTTTCCTCGAAGAAAATTGGCCCTATTATTCGTTGCCTGGACATAGCTAACCAAACTCCAACTTTTACGGGAAGCAATTGCGTTTCTCGAAATTCATGTGGATTTTCTTAAGACTAGATACGATAACTTTGTGAATTGATATAGCCTGTTAGATAAAACCAGGCTTCGTCCGAGAAAAATGATTTGTTTAGCAAGTCATCGTCCCTTAAATTGTTATTAAACCAATGACAATATTCCAATCGCCTATCGTGATCTAATGGTAATAATTCCTGTACCGTAGAAACTTTATAGGGATGAAAATGTAACTTTCTTTTGACAGCTGGTTGCGCTGAAGTGTATGATAAGCCTATAAAATTATAAAATGTAATAAACTATTTCACTTAATGTTAATATTGATTTTTTACCTGTTTGTTGAGCTAATTACCACAGATAAATTCCTTTATTTTTCTACAGTATCAGAAATACTATTGTTGGTGATTTAGATGTAAATATAAACGTTTGAAAAAAATTATAAGATAAATAACCGAAAGATACTACAACACGAACGCCACATGTCGCTAAATGTCAAGAAATTCATTTAATGTATGAAATTTGTATTGTAGCTAACTTCGCTCAATTAAATTGGTAATATAAGATATGATGATTTTCTCGGAAAACAGTTTTTTTTATTACGACAATCATTTTGAATCTCATAGTATCTGTAATAGTGAATAGCACTTATTTAACTATTGTTATATTAGACAAGTTAAACCGCAACAACATTAGTAAAAGCAATAAATTGTAAATAGATATTTTAACTAGGTACTTTAATTATTTAGCTAATTTTTGAGTAAATACTTTAAGCATTGCATCACATCAAATCTTTATTCAACTGTCCGAGCTACATTAGTATTTTTTTCCTGTGTTAGAAAATGCCCGCAATAATGAGACACATCCCTTTCAGGCTAATGCCGTTGCAGAACTGCTAAAACATTAAACGTGAAAATAATCTCTTCAGTAAATCCCCAAAGAGATGTGCCACGTCAAAATACGACCGTAAAATATTCGGATCGACAACTATACACGCCGAAAAGCATTCCTCAAATGCTGGTCGCGTTTTAGTAAAGCCTCAAATGTTAAAATCTAGGAACAGCTCGACTCTTTAAACAGTAGTGGAAATCGTTGGCCGCCGCCTCAAAGGGGATCAGACTGGCTGCAATATGGTTGTAAGCAAAGGAATATTTCATATCATCTCATTCCTGCATATATATGATAATTTTATAATGGGGAAACCGTAAACTTGTTTACGAGGTGTAAAAAAGTGTGAAAAGCGATTCGGTCGACGCTGTGATAACAAGAGATTAGTGTCCTTACACAAAATGGGCCATTAAAGACGGTTTATTGTGCCTATTAGAAGTGAAGGAAACTCATTTGATGTACCTAATACATAAGTAAGCAATGTAGTGTATAAGGCTTTAGTGCTTCGTTTGATGTTGCTTTTTATATATGTCAATTAAAAAGGAGGATTATTAATAAGTTAAAACCATTTCATTATCTAAATATTAGTCGTATTAAGCTATTATTAAGAATTACAAAAAGGATCAAAAAACAAATCTCAAAGAAAGATTTCTTGAAACCAATGAAATTGTTATGGTTTTTTTAACATTCATATAAAAATGTCTCTCTATTAGAAGAATTCCGTCTAAAAAGTTTGTTTTTCATTGTTTTGATTTTATAATCCACTTATGGAACTTCAAAATAAAATGGAAGAATATGTAAGATTATATTTTATTGGGGCTGCTGTTTTGGTTTAAGACGATAGGGTAAATATAAAAGCATACGCACAAAAAAATCTATTATCAATCTGAATATTTTTATTTATTCAGAAATCGAAACTTAATATACATTTAAATGAACTAAATCTTGTTGGTTAGAACATAAGAGTAAATTCTCTGAAAATACAATATACTCTTAGAGCAAATAGTATAAATATTTGTATTGAAGTATACTTCCTCCAAATGAACATTGTTGTTGTTGTAAGGAATAAATCCATGCAATCATAGTGAGAAAGTCTGTAGATTCAAAATAAAATCCCTTATATGTTTGGTATAATGAATTACTATATAAAATTATTAAATGTTTTGTACTGAAAACTTGAAATATCAAATTGAAATTACCATAATATTGAAACAGAATTTTACCCCACCATTTATTGCACAAAACTTATCTGTCATTGTTCGTCTCTTTCTTAATAGGGGTTTAGGGGGTTTTGCATATAACATACGCTTTATTTGCGTCACTTTTTTGATTGACCAGCGAACAGTTTGTTGGTTGTGAGTGTAAGTAAATCTAAGATGGATACCCCAGCCGTTTCACAGCTACTTAGAGAATGGGGTGGAATGGGCTGATGCACAGATGCTACATTAAATATTCGCATGGTACGTACGTGGTTATCTATATTACAAGGATTACTGGTTTAAAAAGCTTTAAATAATGCTTAGAGTCAGCGCCATTGTGTCGATATATATGAACATGGTAGGGTGTACATTACAAACATATGTAGGTATTTACTAGTTATTAGTTTTCAGTAGGTAATACAGCAAATTATTATACCTGATTGAAATTATATCATAACCAACGCCGACTAGATACCAGGCCTAGACATTGAGTGGGAAGTATCCCGAGATACGGTCGCAACGACGGATACACATAACATCTGTACCTCTCCGCAATCAATACCGTGCGCACTCCTGGAGTACCCCGGTGCGGCTACCTTTTCCCAAACATTGTAAAAACTATAAAGTATGATAGTAAATTTATTTAATTACATTAATATTTTTTATTATATTTTCCCTACCGAGGTTTTTTGGTGTTACAGGCAAAAATAGGTAGGTAATTATTACCTTGAATATGTAGTAGAAAGGCTTAGATTAAACAGGTATTATCAGTTCATATATACTTATATTTGGGGAGCAATAATGGCAATATTTCAAATAATACTTTTATATATTTCTAATCAAATGTACATAAATTATTAAGGCATAATAATATGATAGTTTTCAGTTGAGGAAATCTATTTACTCAAATCTAGAAATAATTATTTTGTTGGTGTCAATATTATATTTTCTTACTTGATTTTAGTATATTGATTACATTTGAACTAAAATAATTGTTTCGTCTAACAAATTCATGGGTTTGGAAATTGAACAAATTTTATTCTTCAATATAAATATATCATCTTCTGCTTTATAGGAAGTTAATATGTGATGAAATGTTCAGTTATATAGGAGTATGTTATATTCAATGTGATGCATTTATATTCAAATTATGAATTATTGTTTGATGTTAGGTACTGGATCGTTCTTCGATGTATTAAGTTTCTGAATCCGCAATGTGAGCAGAAATTTGGGCACATATAAATAGAACATATATTTTATTATAAAATCAACATGGTTGAACGCATTTTTCAAGGCGAAACAGCAATAGACGCCTTGTACAAACTTATAATTAATATTAGCTTGAATTCCAAATAATTTCCTATTGAAATTTTCTATGATCTAAGCCGTGGTTTCGATTGTGTAGATCATAATATTTTATTGGCAAACTGGAGTTTTGTGCTGGTATATTGGGTTATCACGAAATGGTTTGAAGTTATTTAAAAGGAAGGCCTCTATGCTTGTAAAAATTTTAAATTCATTCCACTTTTTTGTTATAACGTGAACAGTATTTACATAAATTTTTGTCAGGATATTCAGTTATAAATCCAATGTTAATATTTTCACTTACGATATATTCCTGGGATGCTTGTAGAATATTAGGGCCGGTAGCTGGTGATTTTGATCCTTGGAGGACTTCTTCCAAATACTCTATATATTCTATGGCACTCCTTAGGATTTCTACTTTGGGCAAGCGTTGGCCTGGATTGTTGCAGGTTCTCCTCTTCAATAATTCAAACGCCTCGTTTACCTGCCAAGAAAGATTAGATATTAGAGAACCGTAAGCATTTTGACTCTTTCTATTATGACTTTATGCCTTTTAATTTGATCTTAGATTTGAGAGTTTAGGTTTGAGTTTTAAGAAATTTTTACCTTTTTCTTGTTAATCTCCTCCTTAATTTTAAGGGGTTTCTTCTTTTCTTGTAACAATTTTAGACGTTCAACCACGTTACTGTTGTAAAAGCCATTGGCTTATAAGTAATGCAACACTAATAGAAAAGATTCCAATTGTCCTTGAAATTCCTTGAAAAATATATTTTCGTGCGAGGTTAAAGGAATTTTGTTTATTATAGCATATATTAATAAAAAAATCAATCTTTATATTAGACTAGAAGAAAGGGCCAGCAAGATAAGATATTTAGTGCAGTCGCTTTTCTTAGTGTATCATCACTTTTGAAGGTAATCTGAGAGAGATATCCTATATCTGCAAATTCCACATTCAGAGAAATATCATTTTCATTTAAAAGGAATTGCATTAAACTAAAAGTTTTTGCCCAATACCAGACGCAAAGGCTTGGTGGTTTTACAACATCTTAAACACGTATCCCTCCATATATGATAAACATGGAGTGCATGCATTTCTGGAAATAATTCATTTTTATTTCAACCAAAAATGATTACGACATTTTGTCGTGTTTACGCTTTTCGGTAAAACCGCAAAAAAAATCAAGTCGAAAGTGAATAAATGTTATAAGAAACGGAAAAACCTCTTGATTCAAAATGCTTACGGTTTCCTGCCAATGCGCAGAGTTTTCAAGTTCAAAATAAAGAGGACTTGAATCAACTATCAATATCTTTCACTTAAAAGAATAAACTTGTTTCAACGAAAAATATTAATTATTTTCCGATGAAATTGCTGTGATTTGAAATTATATTCCTTTTCAAGGAAACACCAAATAATCATGTTGGCCATATAGAAAACGCAAAAACTTTTGGTTTAATGCAATTCCTTTTGAATAAAAAGGATAATGTTTCACTTAAAAGAATGAACTGCTCGCACAAAAAAAATATTATTTTCGAAGAAACGCGTAGGTTTAAAATTATATTCCTTTTGAAGGTAACATTAAATCATGTTGACAATATAGAAAATGCAAAAACTGTTGGTTTAAGGCAATTCCTTTCGAATAAAATGGATATTTCTCTCAGTGTTGTAGTATTGATGTTGTGATGATGCGTTCTAAAAGTATATTTATTTTAAAAACAATTAGTAAAATAATTGCATGTTAATATACTATTTGGATAATGAATCTTCACAGATTTAATTTGTTATTTTGAAGGAAAGGAATTTTATAATCTTATTAGGCATTATTTTTGATCACTTAACAAACAAAGTGTAAAATATCAATAAAGTTTTCTATAACGATTTTGAGTAGTTCTTTTGAGGAGCCTTTGCAACAAGGTTTGTTAAACTTTTCATTGATTTTAGCAAAATTTTTATTAGCTACATACTGTGTGCTGCTTTATAGTGTTTTCGTTAAAGTTATAATATTATTTCATAAGGAAGAAATATGTCTGTTAAATCACTATAATTTGTTTCGAACAATTTATTACCTATTGATTTAAATATTTCTTTGTCACTATTTAAAAGAATAATTTATTTAAATCAATACCTATATACTAACGACAAAAAAAACTCCTTTTCACAGTGTAGAAATGATTTGCAAGTTCGAAGTTCATTTCGGCACCGTTTTCTATTAGGTACCAGTTTTGGAAATAACCTGAAGGAGATATCTTATATTTGCAAATTCAATCAAAGAATTTTGACCGTTATATCGACAAAAACAAAAATTACCTTCATCAACCATCTTCTCTTATAGTGTCTCAGCCAAAGAAATATATCTGTTAAACCACTATTTGTTTCGAATATTTTTTCTTTTTTCTCATTACCTAATAAATATTTCTTTTCCACCGTTTAAAAGAACAGTTCATTTGGATCAATATACCTAGATTCAAAATGATTGTCAATTCCGCTCTTATAGATAGTAACAGGGTGTAGGTATATGCCGCGTGTTTGTAATGAAGGTTTGAACTAAGTCGTGTGTTGGAAACATAAGAAGTAAAGCGGATCTGTCATAAATAAGGAAACGTAACTCCTATTTGAACACGCATTATATAAACGACTATGGATTGGTGTTTCTGCTTGCAAAAATGAAATGTAATCAGGCGATCTTGGTGGCCATCTTTGTGCTCTAATGAACCTGTCAGCAAAAAACTGTTGAAGATATTGGCAGGTTTGTCGAGAAGTATGTGCTGGAGCATTATCGTGCTGAAAATAACCTGCTTCAAGCTCATTTTCTTGTAACTCTGCGATAAACAATTCCAACATCTGTTGGTAACGTTGAGCTGTTACAGTTTCCTCGAAGAAAAATTGGCCATTATTATTCGTTGCCTGGACATAGCTAACCAAACTCCAACTTTTACGGGATGCAATTGCGGTTTCTCGAAAATTCGTGTGATTTTTCTGCAGACCAGATACAATAATTTTGTAAATTGATATAGTCTGTTAGATAAAACCAGGCTTCATCCGAGAAAAATGATTTGTTTAGCAAGTCATTCGTCCCTTAAATTGTATTAAACCAATTACAATATTCCAATCGCCTATCGTGATCTAATGGTAATAATTCCTGTACCCGTAGAAACTTTACAGGGATGAAAATGTAACTTTCTTTTGACAGCTCATTGCGCTGAAGTGTATGATAAGCCTATAAAATTATTAATGTAATAATATATTTCACTTAATGTTAATATTGATTTTTTATCTGTTTGTTGAGCTATTACACAGATAATCCCCTTTATTTTCTTACCGTATTCAGAAAATACTATTGTTGGTGATATTAGATGTAAATATAAACGATTTGAAAAATATTATAAAGATAAATAATCGAAAGATACTACAACACGAACGCCAATGTCGCTAAATGTCAAGAAAATTCATTTAATGTATGAAATTTGTATGTAGCTAACTTCGCTCATTAAATTGGTAATAAGTATAGATAAATTTTTCCAGAAAACAGTTTTTTCTTACGACAATCATTTTGAATCACATGGTATATTAACGACAAAAAATCCTTTTCACAGTGTAGAAATGATTTGCAAGTTTTAAGTTCATTTCGGCACCGTTTTCTATTAGGTACCAATTTTGAAAATCACCTGAAGGAGATATCTTATTTGCAAATTCAATCAAAGAATTTTGACAGTTATATCGACAAAAACAAAAGTTACCTTCATCAACCGTCTTCTCTTATAGTGTCTCGGTCAAAAAAAATATGTCTGTTAAACCACTATTTGTTTCATATATTTTTTCTTTTTTCTCATTACCTAATAATAAATATTTCTTTTCCACCGTTTAAAAGAACAGTTCATTTGGATCAATATACCTCTATCCTTTTCTCCGTACAGAAATGATTTACCATGTTTGAAATTGGAAGTGCATTTAAGAATCGATTCCTACAAGTAGCTAATATCCTTTTCATCTAAAAGGAATTGCATTAAACCAAAAGTTTTTGCTTTTTCCATATGGCCAACATGATTTGATATTACCTTGAAAAGGAATATAATTTTAACCCACGCATTTCATCAGAAATAATTGAAGCAGTTTGTTTTTTTTAAGTGAAAAATATTAATAGTTGATTCAAGTCCTCTTTGTTTTGAACTTGAAAAGTATGCAGCATTAACTGAAAAGATTCCAATTGTCCCTGAAACTCCTATAACCTGGCATATTTTTTCGTGCGAGATTAAAGAAATGTTGTTTATTATAGCATAGATTAATAAAAATCTCTTATATTCTTAGATCGGTAGAAAGGACCAACAAGATAAGATATTTAATGCAATCCCATTTCTTAGTATATCAGCTTTGAAGGTAATCTGATGGAGATATCCTATATTTGCAAATTCCACCAAAGATTTTTGACACTAACACCCCCAAAAACAAAAACCTACCTTCCTCAATCTCCTTCTTTCCTCAATGTCGCCGCTTTCCTCCTATCAATCGAAACAGTTTTCCTCTTGCACGCTTTACATGCCCAAGTTAAACACTTCCTCGGTTCATTCACTGAACAACCGCTTCTGGGCTCCAAGATATGATTATTAGCATCCTTCTCTTCGTCACTATCGAAAGAACTTTCCGCACTACCGTAACCAGTATCCGTGGGTCGCGAATTGCACTTATTATCTTCAGTATTTTCAACGGCTTTCTCGCTTTTATCATCACTAATAGCAGCACTGTCAGATTTTCTGGAAATCGGCGTTCGACACGAGTCGTCGGCGGACTTAAAATCCATCTTGTTCATCAGATTACTCAAATTTAGGAACTTTTGCGAGGCACCCGGAGTGCCACGGGGTTCCATCGACCAATGCTTTTGCTTATTCTCATCGGCACGATTCGGTATTCTATCGTATTGGGGTTGAATGTGTGTTTGTGGCGCCGTTGAAACGGTATTATTAGTGTCGTAATGGGTTTTTTGAAATGGTGCCGTTATTGGGTAGGGGTAAGATGTTTCGCGTTTTATTAAATTAAAGTTTAAATTCATTTTTTAACGTGTGAGTTCAAAGGCCATGGATTAAATAAGTAATGAAGAAGGAAGTTAATGTTGAATTCAGTTAAAAACTTCGAAACTATGATCTTCACTAAAGCACTTTGCAATATTTATCCTAAAACTTCCACTAGTCCACAAAAACTAACTCATCACCTTATCACGAAGATAAAAAACAACTTTAAAACAATCCCATGATCATTCACACTTCAACACCAATCGAATACCGAATTTAAACAATTATGCGCGTCACAAAAGACATCTACGACAATTCTTACGGGCGCGAGTACCCCTCAGACGAGATAAAAGGGCCTTAAGCAACGTTAGAACCTTACAATCTCGCATCCTACTGAGCTTAAGCGAAATATACGCCCCAAAATCATCTCCCGGCCAATGACAGGGCATTCTGACGAAATGGGAGGCACTCCTGTAATATTTTCGGTGTGGATCATAAAGCGCACGCTCAACTGAATAGTAGCAAGCTTATAATAAAAATATCTAATAAATTGCTGTCAGGGGCTTAAAAGCTATCATCAATTTGGAAGTAGCGTCAAGCTGATATTTATTGTATTGGTGTTGAGATTTTATTTTAGAAATGTGTTTAGGCGCCTTTATAAGCCGGCTGTGTCTAAACTGCGAACTCTTTTAATGATGTACTAAAGATGCGTGTAGATGAAAGAAAGGCGTTTTGTAAAGGGATTAACTATTATTATGTTGTTTTGAAGTGCGTGGTGCAGTTATAAGGTTTAGCTGTGACGCCTTTGGCTTCGTAAAAATGTTGCTTTAATATGATATTTTGCTGGATCTTTGGATTAACCAAACAATATTTTATTAAATATCCGGAGATGATTCTGTTTGAAGTCATTATATCTACACAGAATGTGTTAACTTCATAAATCCTCGTATTGTAAATTAAATTTTATTTATTAATTAAATTAATTTGTTTAAATTTGCACAATAGTAAAAAGCTAAAAATGTTATAAGACGGGCATCGGACCTGTCAACAAACTAATAAATCTCATTTATTTTAGAGATACTGCGAAAATTAAGAAAATAATATTGGTATAAAAAGCGATCATATTATTTTGTTACTTCTAGTTTATTAACTTAACAAATTCATTAATCTCACTCAAACAATAAGTACTATGAGATTCAAAAAGATTGTCAATTCCGCTCCTATAGATAGTAACAAGGTGTAGGTATATGCCGCGTGTTTGTAATGAAGGTTTGAACCAAGTCAGTGTTGAACACAAGAAAGTAAACGGATCTGTCATAATAAGGAAAACGTAACCTATATTTGAACTCGCATATATAAACGACTATGGACTGGTGTTTCTGCTTGTAAAATGAAATGTAATTAATTTAACTTTACTAAATTATGATTTTACAATTCAGTACTAACTGGTGTTTAACTAAATTTATTTATTACTTTAAATTATAACATACAATTAGTATAATTATTAAGTGACAAAACTGCATCTTTCAGTTCTTCTATGGTATGCATGCGGTATCTATAGATCCTATTTTTTAGATAGCCAAACATGAAGTAATTTAATGGGGTTAGATCAGGCAATCTTGGTAGCCATCTTTATGCTCTAACGACCCTGCCAGCAAAAAACTGTTGAAGATATTGGCAGGTTTGTCGAGCAGTATGTGCTGGAGCATTATCGTGCTGAAAATAACCTGCTTCAAGCTCATTTTCTTGTAACTCTGAAATAAACAATTCCAACATCTGTTGGTAACGATGGGCTGTTACAGTTTCCTCGAAGAAAATTGGCCCTATTATTCGTTGCCTGGACATAGCTAACCAAACTCCAGCTTTTACGGGATGCAATTGCGTTTCTCGAAATTCGTGTGGATTTTCTGCAGACCAGATACAATAGTTTTGTGAATTGATATAGTCTGTTGGATAAAACCAGGCTTCATCCGAGAAAAATGATTTGTTTAGCAAGTCATCGTCCCTTAAATTGTTATTAAACCAATGACAATATTCCAATCGCCTATCGTGATCTAATGGTAATAATTCCTGTACCGTAGAAACTTTATAGGGATGAAAATGTAACTTTCTTTTGACTTTTGTTTGCGCTGAAGTGAATGATAAGCTTATAAAATTATAAAATGTAATAAACTATTTCCCTTAATGTTAATATTGATTTTTTACCTGTTTGTTGAGCTAATTACCACAGATAAATTCCCTTATTTTCTTAGAGTATTCAGAAATACTATTGTTGGTGATATTAGATGTAAACATAAACGATTTGAAAAAATTATAAGATAAATAATCGAAAGATACTACAACACGAACGCCAATGTCGCTAAATGTCAAGAAAATTCATTTAATGTATGAAATTTGTATGTAGCTAACTTCGCCCATTAAATTAGTAATAAGTATAGATAATTTTTTCCGGAAAACAGTTTTTTTATTACGACAATCATTTTGAATCTCATAGTACTCTCCAATTAACAAAGTGAATATTATTAAGAAATAAAGATTACTCTATCCACAATTGTAGTTAATTTAATGCAATTATTATATTCAAATTACTTTTTTTTTCCAAACCTAGCCCACACTTTTGTAAACAGGTTCTGCGATCTAAGCATCATTATTATAGCGAAGTTTTCTACCCATATAGTTACGTTCAATAGATATATGTGATGCAGCCATTGTTGTAAAGATGGCGCTTCTCCTATTTCACTCAAACACGGTTATAAACAGTTGATTTGGTGCATTTACCGGAAAAATATTGTATACCCACGAAGGAGAGTTCGTAAACCTCACATACAGAACAAAATAAATTACTGAGATCAAAACTCCTCAAATTAAGGATCCTTTATTCTTTAAACCAACACTCCAACTTCACTGTACGCAAAATTATACTGAAAATTCACTATTTCATTTGCAGCAAGCAATATGCAATTTATGCTCCTTTTATTGGTAGGTTATGTCAACAAATTGTGCAACAAAACTACACATTATGTTTCAAAAAGACACATTATACAGTAAATAATTATTCACAACTAGGGTATATTAATTATAGCAACTGTATTATGTTGTTGAATGACACACATGTTATTATTAATTAACATCTTTATTTACTTATTAATTACAACTGTTGCACACCGACATAGCTGCTTATCGCTTACCTTACACTTCTTGCACTGTGCCATCTAGTGGTGATATTCATTATCATGGCAGCAACAGTATAGTTAATCTGCACGCAAAATCTTAATGTCGGTTCACTATACACAGATTTGTAATAGTAGCAAAAATACTGTAAATATTTTGTTGACGATAAGTTGCAACTATTACCACTGGCCTAAACGTACTATTTGCAACAAGTGCTGTACACTTAATGCTAGTGTAATATATTGGTTCTGTCAGCATACATTGTATAAGAAAAGTGTCCATTTTGTTGCAAAAAATGCGATAACTTTCGCTAACAATTTTGTAGGCAATTTTAATACAAGTTGTGCCCGTCTTTATATGTTCAACAACTTGTTGTGCGAAGTCAAGACTTTTGTCTTCAATAGTACATACATACATTATGGTGAAAACAATAATGCATTGCAGTTACTCTTTTCTTATTTTAGATATATGGAGGTACAGTTATTATTACGCATCAATCCCAAACATTCTTACATCATTTCGAAGTCTCAGAAACATCTCTACAGAAAGGTTTTGTTCGCTATGTTACAACGCATAGAGACCGTTATAAAATACCTAAAAAGTTTGTTACGATGACATTTCTGAAATGCAAAAATATTTACTAGAAATTTCTACAACATTAAATACATATTCTATAAATATTTGGTGTTACTTAGGCAATTTAAATCATTCAAAAAGTACTTTTCTTCGAACAGTAGTGAATATAATAACAAAACGACCACATCCGATATTACACGATCATGTGATGTTTCCTTATGCTTCCCTTGACAATTCTGATATACGAACATTTTCTGCGAAAAATTGGCACAAGGAAAGTAGGTCAATGCAAGGGTGAGGTCCTTTATCACTTCAATTTGTTCTGGCGTTTACACACACACATTACTACCTATGTAGTTACATCTACTACAACATACTTACCTAGAGAAAGCTTAATACACTCTTATAAGCACAATTTAGGAGAGAAGATTTAAAACAATTTCAAAATATGGCAGTTAAATCTACACGTAAAATCTCATGCGAATACGATAAATAAACTAACAAGACGAAATGGTAAGTATTTAAAAAATAAAAGATATAATATTATTCATATGTGTCATTCGCCTTCAGTAATGAAATAAAATTGCAGAAATATAAGAATATTTTAATGTGAATCACGTTTTTGCAGACAATAACATGTTTAATGACAGTATATATACGATATATATTAGTTGAGAATGCAATCCTTAAACTAAAATGTGTTTTATTTTTGAAATCAAGAGCTGCGTCTCAAAATAGTTATCAGAAGTTAATTTGTGAAGAAAAGTATCTATGTTTGTGGAGATCTGCAGAGATCTTTCACTTATCTCTACTAAAAAACAATAAATCTAATGAAAACATAGCAATTTAAACTTATTTTCGGTTTTAAATTACTACTTTTCTTATGTTCACTTAACGCATACGATGTTGGTAAAGCGCCATCCCTACTACACTAGATAAATGACACGATCAGAATATAGATGCATATGTGCTCAATAAAACAACCTCCTCCAACATCAATGCTCTTCTAACATAATTTCTAGAAGCAACACAACAATCTACCTCATCATCTGGCCATAGATTTGTTAATATACATGATAGTCTGACAGTCGATAAGTAAATGTCAAAATTTGACAGCAATGATTTTGATTGAAATCACTCTGGCATTTACAAAGTTATTGTTCTACAACGTTGTCAAATGTGTTCTTCCGTGAAAGTACGTTAATAAAAAAAAAATGTTAAAAAGAAACTTTTAAATCAAAAGCTTTTACGAAATAATAGTATAAAAAAAATCTGCTTTAAACTGAATTGTAGTTGTTTATGTTTATCTCTCTTTTAATGCCATTTTCTCAAGCAACAAGTTATTCTTTACAAAAACTTCCGCATAACTTAAAATCTCATCTGACATCAACTTGTTTTCAGTTCATATAGAATATTTGTCGAAAAATATGAAGCTATAAGAAAATATCCGTAAAAAATGTCTTAAAAGTTTAGTTTACCTAATTTATATCACGTGAAACTTACATTTAATGCAATATAAACATGCTAACATAAAAATTAAATTAAACTGCATTTGCAAATTGCAATTTTTACACCGATAAATGCAACCCTCAAAACTGCTAAAATGAAATAGACAAACATCCCTTCACGACGAGAGAATCCGATCTTGCCCGAATTATCACGAAATCGAGAGTTGTCCTGGGATGCTGTCCGAGTGATTTACAAAGGGTGTGTAATTGGTTATGTGCTTGAACCCCTAGATAGAAACAAGAAAAAGATGTCGTTTTTATATTTTCATACGCGAAACTGGTGTCGATTGAAACTTCTAGTGTTCAAACGTTGTAACAAAACGCTTAACGGAAAGATTCAAGACGATTTACGGGAGAGTGATCTGAGGTCGGAGATTTAGGGTACTGGCGTTAATTTTCCCCTAAAAGTAGGTGTCACATATAAAAAGAAAAGGAGTGAAAAAAGGGGTGTACAGGACGTTCCCGGATTTTCTTTACAATGACAGTTGTGAAATTGGCCAGGCCTACAACAGTACGGATGACTCTATCAGTGCTGTTGACGAGGAAAGAAATTCGATGTGGTTATCGAAAGATGGTGTGAAGAGGATATTATTTATAAGTGGTGTCGGTGGAGAAAATGTCTTGGGAGTCTTTGAATTCGCATGATTTTATCGGGTGAGTTTGTTTGGATGTAGGCAAATGTATATTATTTCTTATCGGAAAAGGGTTAATAACTGACATCGTGGTAGGAAAACATATGGTTCTTCTGAACGATTTTATTTCGGAATAATTGACGAAAATATACGTGGTTATAACATTAGGTGGATGCGCTAGATCGTATTGCAAGATTTGTTTCTTATTCTATAAATAATTTGGTTTTGTGAAATATGCATTTATTTATGATAGTGTTTGAAAATTAAATTAAAATTAACTACCTATGGAAAATGTTTTTTTTTTCGTGAATTTTATATCTGTGTTTTCGAGTTAATCTAATTCAAAAAATATTTAATCAATTTCTGCTTTGAAAAATAAATATAGCGAAATGATGATAGCAAATAAATCATTTTGGTTTTGCCATTTCTTACTAAAATCGTAAAGTAGATATCTAAAAGCAAAACAGGTAAAATATATAAACCAATTAAATTTTTATTTTTTTTTTTGACTACACGAACATAACTATGTTTATAATTGAATATATTTATCACTATATTTATTTTTGAAAAATTGAAGTAAAGTACATTCTCATAAGAGCATAAATTCGTATTTTTTTTCTATTTTAATTTATTATAAAGAGCATTTTTTCGTAATGTTGAGCAGAGAGTCCACACATGATTACGACGAGGGTTAAAATGTGGTTACAGTAGAGACTTATTTATTTTTAATTAGCCAAAGTTGAGCACAATATAACAATATAATTATTTTTTAAAACGCAATAGATCCTTTATTCATAGGCCACAGAATAAGTAGGTGAAGCAAATTCTATATAATAATAACCCCAAAACACAACTCGCGAGCATTAGATAATTAATTAAAATCAAATAATTTAGTAAGGAATAAGTATTCGTTACAATTTACGAAATAAAGTTTTTAATATCACCAAGTGTTTATTCAAAAAAAGCATAAGAAACGCAAAAGTAGTCCTCTAATAACCTAAAAATAGAACCTCATTTTGTTTTCATTCTCATGTTCTTATTCATGTGATGCTTATTTATTCAAAAGTGAAAACAAGAAATTCTTGAAGTAATTTTGAAGTATATATTTAGTTCGTGTGAATACGCCAGTTTTCAATTAAACATAGCTAATTTTTATAAACGATCTCACTATCATTTATTTCCTCAAAAACGTTGAGGACTAGAATTTCCTAGTGTATTAATTATTATAGTATTTTTTCTAAGGTATGTTGTAAGGAGTGGATCGAATTGGCTGAGATTGAATATACAATCAAACAAATTCCTTTTCTAGTATCTAATATGATTATTGAAACATTTTACCGCGTATTGAATCACATTATGAGGTTGCCCTAATATGTCTGGAATGTCAACAATTCAGCATCGTTATGCGTTTCAATCATTCGCATAGGTATTCACTGAAGCTAATGTCAAATTACGATGCATGTCGTGGAGTGTAGAAATACACAGAAAACCCTCTTACGACTTTTGTTGGACGATATTTAAAGCAAGTCGTCTTTCTACCCAACTTCTTTAATGCGTACTAGTGTTAGTTTTATATTCTAAAGTTACAATAGTCCATTCTTCTGGTGTACACTCTTCTTTTTTAGCTTATACTGCCTCTAATGCTTCTTTTTTCCTTTGTGGGCATATTAACCTCATCTGCAAAATCTGGGAAAATGGTGTGTGCGGTTGCAAAAAAAATTAGAGTTGTATCAGTTTCAAGTGAAAATGATGTTTCTCTTTAAGCATCAAGAAGGATATTTTTTTTTAATAAGTCTAAGAAACGGATATTTCTCTCAGTGTAGTTTTTTTCCAATCTGACTACTTGAGGCATCTAATTTTATCATAATTTTTTGCTGAAACCATCATTTCCTTCATCTGATACTCTCAATTCAGCCTTCTTTTCTACTAAACACCATTCTTCTTTAATTTACATCCACTTAATTAAAACCACACTATTAAAAAAAAAACCTATTTTACCCACATTTCCTCCTTCGATCTTACCCAAAATCCTCAAAGTTGAGAGCCCAAATCATCCACCCGTAACCCAAAAAAAAGCTCTACAACGATTCTCTAATCCAGAGGAGGAGTCAGCCATCAACTTTCAGCCACGAGACTGCTATCATCGCCCGAAGTCACCAGACATCCTCTGGATGGATTCGAGAGATCTTGGACGTGGGGGGCGGACTCGTTCTCCAGCCTGCACAGGGATACCTACATGGAGGTCAGGGCCCAGAGGTCCAGCGTCTTCACTTGGAGCTGTTTCCGGGCGTGCAGGGTGAAGATCCACCACACCCTGGCCAAGAGAAAGGTTAGATTGTTTCGGCAAAGGTGTGTCTGGAGGGTGAGAATGTAAGATAAATCGTTTCTACGGCTTCAGGTCGAGCAAGGGGTGAAGTTGTACAATCAACATAAGCAACAACAAGCGGTTAGGAAGTGGAAGAGCGCTTTGAAGGCCATAAGGAAGAGAGAAGATAAGTTTGAGTTGCTCGGGTACCTGTATTTAGCTTACATGGACTGGGGTAAATACAGGTAAAAGCTTTTTTTTTTAGAGTATAGCCTTTGAGATTTTAGATGTGTAGATATTTGTGTTTAATATATAGGGTGATTCTCAATATATGCGACAAACTTTAAGAGCTGATTCCTGAGGTTATTTTCATCATAAAAATTCATATGAGTATATGTCCAAAACGGTTTGGTTTTAAAGTTATTGAATGTTTAATAATAAATTATGAACTATGACTAACACGATATAATATCACAGTTGGTTCTTCAAAAACTATTGTGTTGAGAGGGAATTGTTTATTTGTCATTTCAATAGTTGTCAGAGTATTCATTCAGTTTATTGCCAGTTTCTGTTTTCTAAAATTTTTTTTTTTAATTACACGAATGCTGAGATGTGTGATATATGCATTTCGTTTACGGTCTTGCCAATGGAAATTCGCGTGCTGCTAGACGTCTTTATGAAGAACGATACCCGAACCGTATCATCCCGCATCATTCAATATTTGCCCGTCTTCACCAAAGTCTTAGTGAAACGAGAAATTTTAAAAAACGGACGACTGATAACGGACACCCATCTACAGTGAGAACTCCACAAGTTGAAGAAATGGTACTAAATGAAATTCAGGAACATCCTACTATAAGCACCAGAAAAATTGCGTTTGCTTTAAACATTAGTCAGGCCACAGTTTGGAGAATATTGAAAGATCAACTGTTGTATCCATATCACATTCAATGGGTACAGGCACTTTTCCCGGCAGATTTTCCGCAAAGAATGGCTTTTTCTCAATGGACGCAACACAAAATCGCACAAAATCCTGACTATTTGGCTCAAATATTCTTCACCGACGAGGCTACTTTCTCTAGAAACGCGATTATTAATTTTCATAATATTCACATATGGGTCGAAGAAAATCCGCACGAGCTAGTGAATGCCCGTCATCAACATCAATTCTCTGTCAATGTGTGGGCTTGAATTGTTGGAGATCACTTGATAGGTCCACATTTTGTACCGATGCGGTTAAATAGCAAGGTATACCGCAATTTTCTTGAAGAGGAGCTACCACTAGTGCTGGAAGAAGTTTCGTTGCAATTAAGATTACAAATGTATTTTATGCATGACGGTGCTTCAGCGCATTTGAGTTTAGTTGCTCGCGAGTTTTTGGACAATACGTATCCAGATCGGTGGATAGGACGTGGAGGTCCACAACCGTGGCCTCCTCGGTCTCCAGACTTAAATTCTTTGGACGTTTTTCTCTGAGGTCACCTTAAATCATTAGTTTATACGACTCCCATTGAAAATGTCGATGAACTGAGAAATCGTATTATCGCAGCTTTTCAAACAATTCGAAATACCCCTGGTATTTTAGAACGGACTCGCCAGTCAATACGACGGAGGATAGAAACTTGTATTGCAGTTGGGGGCGGTCATTTTCAACAGTTAGTATAAGTTAATTTTGTTTTACTAATTATTTTGTTAATTTATGATAAAAACATTAATTATGTTAACTTACTATTAAACATTGTACAACTTTAGAATTAAGCGATTTTGGACATATGTTCTTATGAACTTTTATGATCAAAATAACCCCAGGAATCAGCGCTTAAAGTTTGTCGCATATATTGAAAATCACCCTGTATAAAAAAGCCTTCGACATCAATTTGGTTTCTACTCCATTTAACAATATCAGAATAAGTTTCCTGTGAATAAACAAAGATTAAACATTTAAGTTCATTTTATTTTATACAGCTGACAATAACAACAAAGACCAAAGACAAAATTGTAGGATTGGTGCTGATAAAGCTTCTAAATAAGTTGGTGGAACACCCGCAGTAAAAGGCCCACTTAACTGAATTTTACTTTAGATGCATGCACCTGCGGGTTTCAAGTACACACAAAAAAATAATTACTCAATTTGAATATAAATGCATCACACTGAATATAACATAACTTCCTATATAAGCAAGAAGATGATGTATTTATATTGACAATAAAATTTGTTCAGTTTTCCAAACCCGTGAATCTGTTAGACGAAACAATTTTTTTAGTTTAAATATAATCGATATACTAAAATCATTATAAACATATAATATTTTCACCACACAAAAATAATTATTTTAGATTTGAGTAAATAGATTTTCTCAACTGGAAACTATCATATTTTTACCTTAATAATTTAGGTACATTTGATAGAAGTATATAAAAAGTATTATTCGAAGTATTGCCATTATTTGCTTCCAAAATATAAGTACATTGAACTGATAATACTTACCTGCTTAATCTAAGCATTTCTACTATTCAAGGGTAATAATTACCTACTAATTTTGTGTCTGTAACACCAAAAAACCTTGGTAGGGGATTTACAATGTTTGGGAGAAGGTAGCGTATCGGGGTACTCCAGGAGTGCGCACGGGATATTGATGCGTAGATGTATAGATGTTATGCGTATCCGTCGTTGCGACCGGTGTTCCCACTTAATGCCTGGGCCTGGTATCTAGTCGGCGTTGATTACTGATATAATTTCAACCAGTATAATAATTTGCTCGTATGACCTACTGAAAACTAATAACTAGTAAATACCTACATATGTTTGTTAATGTACACACCTACCATGTTCATATATTTTCGACACAATGGCGCTGATTCTAAGTATTATTTCAAAGTTTTTTTAAACCAGTAATCCTTTAATATTAGATAACACGTACGTACTTACCTTCGAATATTTTAATGGTAGCATCTGTGCATTAGCCTCATTCCACCCCATTCTCTAAGTAGCTGTGAAACGCCTGGGGTATCCATTTAGATTTACTTACACTCACAACCAACAACACTGTTCTCTGGTCAATCAAAAAGTGACGCCAAGTAAAGCGTATGTATATGCAAAACCCCTAAACCCCCCTAAAAAAGAGGGAACCAATGACAGATAAGTTTTAGTGCAATAAATGGTGGGGTAAAATTCGTTTCAAATGTTTCAATATTATAGTAATTTCAATTTGATATTTCATGTTTTCAATACAAAACATTTAATAATTTTATATAGTAACTTATTATACCAAACGTATAAGGGATTTTATTTTGAATCTACAGACTTTCTCACTATGATTGCATAGATTTATTCCTTACAACAATAGCATCGTTCATTTGGAGGAAGTATACTTCAATGTAAATATTTATACTATTTGTTCTATAAGAGTATATTGTGTTTTCAGAGAATTTACTCGTATGTTCTAACCAACAAGATTTTTAGTTTATTTAAATATACAATATTATGTTTCGATTAAAAAATAAATAACAATATTCAGATTGATAATAGATTTTTTTTTGTGTGTAGTAGTTCAAATGACATTCAGTTAAATTGTCGTTTGATTAGCACATGGTTGGTGAAACTTGTTTAATATTAACGTTAAAAGTCGCATTTCTATTATACCTAGGGATGCCTTAGAGTTCGCCCACAAACAATTATACATATCTGAAGAATTAGATAGTCCAAATATGAGAGCTGAATCGTATCTGAACCTAGCCAGAGCCCATCAGCGCTTAGGCGGATTAGAAAGGTAAGATCAATCACTTTTTTCTTCCTTACACATTACTCAACTTCAACAATAAATTCTTGATTAAAGCTCGCTTTTGAATAGTCACTTATTGAAGACAATAATATCCCAATTCAAGCGTAAAAATCTAATTGTCTTTCATGGAGTATAAAGTGCAGAATTTGACCAACTATTTTTTTATAAACATGTTACCTACTTATGTTTTGATAAAATTCTCACTACGATGCGTTGTGAGGTAGTACATTAATGTGCGTGTTTTCATAAATGTTATAGTTATTTCTGGGTTTAAAATAAGTGCTACGACTCTTACATCATTGCGAGTAGAAAAAATTCACAATTAAAATATGTGATAGCCAAATATGGTTTCAATTTTATTTAAACAAAAATAGACTTTTTCCTAATTCAAAAATGCTAAGCTAAATTAAAGATGTTGTTTGATATTAAATTCCCAAAAAAAAAATATAAAATTTTCTATCTTTACGCATAAAAAGTTACAGCACTGAAAAGGGTTTTGGTGAATTTCAATTCTTTGCAAATATCTAGTAAGCTCTGGAATTCCTTGAATAAACAAAATCGTATCTGCATTATGGTTATAAAGACCCAAACCTTTTTCCATTTAACTCAATGATGTTTGAGATCCTCATACAAATAACGAAACAAAAATCTTACCCAGTATAAAATAAAAAAAATCCAGCTTTTTTGACTTCAATAACTATAGTTCATTTATTATAGCAGACGAGGTACTACGTGAGTCAGTTTGCTATGACGTCACGACCGTGTTGCAAATTTTCTGTTCGTCAAAACGTAAACAAACCGTTAGGTTATTTAACTGTCAAACACTTTTGATAGGTGAATAAACAAACTCTTAAAAATAACATTTACCGTTAATATTAGTGATGATTCCTTTTGAAAATCAGGATTTAAAGTATGTTAATCATGATAGCAGTGGAAAAAAATAATAAAAAAGCACAAGTGAGTACAATAAATTTAATCGGGACCATTATCGCTTAAAGTATTCACAGTAACGATTAGTATGCAAGTTTCTTCTCTATCTAAACCAATCTCTCTGGTTTACTACTTCTAAATTTCGTTTCTAATATACACCAAGTACGTCAAATTTCCAGACTAATTTAATTCAATCCACTTTATACAATTGTATGCATCCTCCGATCTGCCATATTTCATCCATCGTTTCTTAACAAACTTCCTTTTCTTCGAGAACAAATAATATCTACCACAACAATGTGTTTCAACCATATAAAAGTCTTTTTCTTTAAGAACACTGTCCAAAATGTTTAATGTGTTATGTTAGTCTGAAAAATGTATGTGAAAGAACCACTTCTGTAAACAATATTTGTATATACTCACTGTTTTCGTACTTGTCATAAATTGTGTTTCCAATAGCACATTGACAATAAGTAGAATAATCAATTTTTACAACATTTATTTCGTATGCATTTTCGTTTTGGGTTAGTGGATGTAATTCCTTGTTTACTCATGGATGAAATTTTGCTTATGTTTGCAACATGAATGTTTAGAACACTCGTTACTCTCTAAAAGCGAAATACTGTAAAGAATATGACATTAAAAATATATGGATTTTATACTCCTCGCACGAAAGTTAACGGGAGTAATGGCCTGTTGTTCTCGCGTTCTGCGTCGAAATACACGATTAACGAAACTATTAATCCTTCGATTGTTTACACAATTGTTTCGATATGGTTTAGTTGTAATAACTACTTATTTTAAATAAATATATACCAAGTATAAACGCAAATTCCCACACTTTACTGCAAATGCAGAATATAACCCTTTGACAGTTGACAGCTATAACTAAATTGGTGGGAATACATTGGGAAGATGTGACAAGCATGCAATTTAAAAAGCAGTGGGCACCAACATAGTATCTTTAATTGAACATGAATAAGTTCTATGTTAGTTGGTTATTTTAATAATATGGTATTGCATGGTCCGAATTTGCAAGTAATGACGTACCTCGTCTGTTATGGTAAATGAAGTTTACTACAACTTTTTGTTTGGCATCACACTAAATCTAACTTTGCAATTTCACAGTCAAAATTTACGAAAGAAATGTTTTTTTTTTTTTTAATTTCCAAATATTCAAATCTTTTCCTAACAACAACCTCCATATGTTGCAGAGCTTTAGCTTATGCCAGACATTCTCTATACAATGAATGCGAACAATGCACCACCGCTGGCCACGTACACCTCACAGTCGGTTCAGTATATCTCGAACTGGCCGGCTTCAACAAGGCTTTAGATAGTTTTCAACACGCCCATAGGATAGCCCAAGCTGTACACGATTCATCCTTGGAGCTGCAGGTACTAGACTGTAAGATTTGAATGTTTTAATTCGAAACGAAATCAATTCCCTGAACTTTAGTATACTATGCTTTCCTGAAATGTTGAAGCTGTTGGTTGCATGGAATCTCTGACTTTTGCAGGTGTATGTTAGTCTCTCGAACTCTTCAGTAGACTTCAAGATGGAGATAAGAGTGCTAAATACGCCTCGAAGGCTTACGACCTTTCCAGATCGTTGCAGTTGGGCGATCTGAACTCCAGACACCATAGGTGAGTCTCAGAGAGTGTCTAAATATTTGTTTTTATTTTCAATTGGCAGAATGATGGATTTATGAGAGTTCATTAAAATATTCATGTAAAATTAGAATATAAGGCAATAACTTCCTTTATTTCTTTTTCGATTTCCTACTTTCCAGAAATGTGGGTACAAGTTTGAACAAAATTTTGGAAATCTTAAAAAAAGTGAAAATAAAAAGAAAAATCTTTAAAAAAATTGGAAAAACAAACTAATATAATATAAAAATGAGGTAAAAAAATGATAAAAATGGAAAAAATGAAAAAAAAATATATAACAAACGCAAAAATGGAAAATAAAAATTGAAAAAATATTAAAAAGTTGTTACAGTTAAGAAAATTAAAAAAATGCTAAAAAGAGAAATTTAGGAAAAAAAATTGTTTAAAAAAATGAAGAAAAAAAAAGCGTCAAATAAGTTAAAAAAAATAAAACAAAAACTTTTAACGTTAAACAAAATAAAAAATGTTGAGAGATATAAAGTTTAAAAAAATAAAATTTACGCTATAAGCGCGTATTCTGCTGTAAAAGTGGAATATTGATAATTTTAAAAAATACACAAATACAAAAAAGTCAAATCAATATCGAAAGGGAGTACAAGGTTTGAACAGGATTTTAAAACTGTCAAAAAAACAAAAATTATAAGAAAATCGTTAAAAAAATAAAATTAGTAAATGCAAAAAAAAAAGAAAAAAAATTAAAAAAATGGAAAAATCAAAAGTAAAAACGTCAAAAACGTAAAAAAAGGAAAAAAATGCTAGAAAAATAAATAAAATAAAAAGTAAATAAATGTAAGAAAGGTAAAAAATTGAAAATATTAAAATTCTTAGCGTTAAAAAACAAAAAAAGAAGCTAAGAAGAGGTATAAAGTTTGGAAAAAAAAAATAAAAAAAATTGGAGAAAATGTTAAAAGAACTTCAAAAAACTTTTATTTCAGAAATTTGTTAAAAATGAAAAATATTAAAATAAAACATCCAAATATTAAAAATTATAGGACTGCTAAAAAGGCACAAAGTTGGGGGGACAACTGTTAAAAGTTTTGGAAGAAATTCAAAAGTAAAAAACGTTAAAAAAGTAATAAAAAAAAACAACAAATACAACAAAGATAAAAAATGGAAAACTTGAAAACCGTTAGCGTTTAAAAAAAAAGAGGTATAAAGTTTGGAAAAAGAAATGTCGAAAAAATCGAAAAAAGTAAAGAAAATTCATGAAGTTTTATTTCAAAAAATTGTGAAAAAAAATGAAAAGACCATCTAAATATTAACAAATAACAACCGTTAAGAAAACTACAAAGTTTGGGAAAAATTGTTAAAAGATTTGTAAAAAAATCAAAAGTAAAAAGCGCTAAAAAGAAGAAAAATGTCAGAGAAAAATAAAAAAAATAAAAATAGAACAAAGATGAAAAAATGGAAAACTTAAAAACTGTTGCCGTTAAAAAATAAAAAAAAGTGTTAAAGAAAGATAAAGATTGGAAAAATTGTTGAAAAAATAACACTATTCAAAATATTAAAAAAAAAACTGCTGAAAGAGATCACAATGGGGAAAATAATAAAAATGTTGAAAAAGTAAAATGGATGTAAAAAAATTAAGAGCATTGAAAAATTTTTAAAAATAGGTAAATTTACATTTACCTATTTTTAAAAGTTTTTCAACAGTGCTAATATGTAATAAAAAGAAGTAGGAAATTTGGAAAAAATTAAACACCGTTGAATAAATTTAAAAAAATTGAAACAAAAAAACTGCCCGAAGCTTATTGCATATTTTAAAAGTGCAATATTTTAGGGTGAACATACCGACTTATAAAACCACATTCTTTAATATATTAGATGTGCACCCAAAAAACATCGACGTACACATCTTCTCGAAAGTTCGTGTTTAATTATACATCTAATATAATATAATAATGTAATTATTTGCATTTACATTCGAGTAAAAAGATTAAATTTCTATCGCCATGACAACAACACTTTGTAGTCTTTCTTAACTTTCCAATTTAAAATTTTCAATTTCTCCAAACCGAATTGCTTAATTCGATTTTCACATCACTCAAAGCGAAAAACAAGGTTAGAAAGCCTCCACAGCTTGAGTCTGTATATCCGTATCCCCCACCACTCAATCAATTTTCCGACAATGCCACAAATGTAGAGATTGTAATTTCAGATAAGTTTTCTTTTTCGGCCAAAAAGATTCAATAAAACCGTTTCTTTATATACATATTATACATTAATATCTAACCTATTCGCGCGCAACTGAATTTTAATTAATAGATTACCCAGCCAGGTTTCACCAACGAATATTCGATCTTAATATATTCTGTTTACAAACGCATTTTCGACGTCAGAGGTAGGTATATAGTACCAAAGTTTAATTGAATCAGTTCAGCCTGTTGGAAATAAAGCAATTTATATGGTAAAAACTCTATTTGGGAATGGAAAAGGTTAAATCGATCACAAAGTTTAACTTGATCTACATAGTAGATCTAAATACAGCAACCTGTTATGGTTTCCGGATTATATGAAATTCGAATTGCGAACTTTTGACTTTAGAGATAATTAATAATAAGTTTGTATATTATCGCTTTGTAAAAAAAAAATGTTTACTTACTGTATTGGGGCATTTTTTGTGCACGAATTAATTTTAGAGTGACTCAACAGGTAAGAATGACGTAACCAAGAAGAATTACCTAAATTTTTTTAGTGTGCAACAGGTTATTTGAGGTTTTAATTGAAATGAGGTTAATTTCATTTCTTACTATAGAGCTGCCTTACTCCAAATGGCATCGGCACTGAGGAAGCAAGGCGAATTAGGTGATGCCCAAGATTATTGTTCGGTAAGTTCATTTAGAATAACCCAGAACCCAATTTCAAAGACCAGCTTTATCGGATAGTCGTCTAAATTCCTCCAAAAATCTCCAGTACACTTTTTTACTTACACCAAAATCATTTTGTTTGATCTCCTCAAAGGAAGCCACTCGTTTAGCGTTAGTTTCCGGTGACCAAGCTACTTACGCGCGCAGTATTCGAATCATGGGCGACATCTATAGGAAGAAATGCGACATAAACGTAAGATTAGATGCAAATATTTGTCCTCTTTCTGGTCGCTCAAATAGATTTTCAAATCGTTTTGATAGAAGGCGTTCCGTCAATATGAGACTGCTATGGGTTCAGCGGCCGCCATGGGCGATAGAGTCATACAAATGGAATCGATGGACGGAGCGGCCAGGTGCTTAGAAGCCTTGAGATTGCAACATAAAATCTGCAACTGCAGACCGTTGGAGTTCAACACTAGGTTGCTCGAGGTGGCCAGTTCCGTTGGAGCTAAGGTGAATAAACGAAAAAAAAAAAATACTGATTGGGTGTGGAAATGAATGATTTAATTCCTATTCCTATTCTTCTCCTTATAATTAGTTATTGGTCAGGACTGTTAGGGTGAGATTGTCTAGGATCTACCACGCCCTAGGTGATGAGGATCAAAGATTACATCACGAAAGGGTAGCTTTGAGACTGCAACAGGATCTGGACATGAATTGTGGCGGTTGTGGATCACCTTATGGCTTCGAAAGGGATAGTTTGGAAGCATTGCCGTGTGCCCATATCCTCCATGCAAGGTAAAGTTGTTTTTTTTTTTTTGTGGAGTTTTGATCAGAATTGTTGAGAATTCATTCTAAGCTTCGTGCTCCTGTTCTAAGTACTGTATGGGTTCAATTAAATTGAAGATAGATCGAGCACTGTGAGATATACTGATAACTAGAGACCGGATTATATGCAAAGAAAAAGTGGAATATATGCATAGATTTTTGAGAAAATATGCATAAACCTGGGGCATATATGCAAAAAAAATGCGACAATATGCAAAATTTTTACATAAAATAAATAAGAGAAGAAATTTAAACATTAACTTTATTGCACAAAATTTTTTCACAACATATTTCTAAAACAATTCATAATTAAATGTTTTTCAAAATTGTGTAAAAGAAAGTTTTGTCTTCTATCAGAATACATATGTTTCGAAATAGAAAAGCTTCTTTCAACATCCACAGATGTAATTGGTGCATTTTTTTTTAACTTTGCAACACATTCTAAACTAAAATTAAAGTCGAAATCGTTTACTGTTTCACCTTCCAAAATTTTCTTAACTTTCTTCAATTTCAAATACCCCGCATTTTTATTTATCACTTTTTTAAATTTATCGTAGGTATAGAGAATTACCTATTGTACCCTTAACCTTCTTACATAGCATACAAATTCGTCTACTATTTCGACTGATTCCGAGAGCGGCATCCCTTGCGTTTCTAGTTTACGAATGGAACTTGAAACAAAGCTATAATTTGACTTAATATACAAAAGGTTTTGTAGCAATTCTGTTGATGTTACTATCTTTTTACAGTTTTCTAGAGCAATGCAGTCGGCAGTGATTTCAAGAATTACATTTTTTATTCCTTCAAAATTATCGGCGAAAAAAATTGCAGCCTCTAACTATGTACCCCATCTCGTAATAATCGGTTCAGGAGGCAACTTAACACCGGGATGTCTTATAAAATTGGATTCGTAAAGGTGCTTTTAAAAATACTTTTTTGACATTGCTAATTAAATCATTAATCAAAGGGAATTGATTCCTAATGTCTTCGGCTACACGATTGAACCCATGAGCTAAACAAGTGGTATGAATAATGTTACTATAAAAAAATTTTAAATTTTGCGCAGCTTTTATCATGTATGCTGTAGCGTCGGACAACATTAGTAAAATTTTTTCACGAGGTATACTTCCAGGTAAAAAGAAATTTGATAAACCTTCTTGAATGAATTGGGTAATTGTCACATTATTTGTTTTTTTTGAAGTTCTTTACAATAAATTAAATATGATTTGCCTATAATATCTTCATGAAGAATCCCTATTAACAAATGGGCAATATAACGGCCACACTTATCCGTACTTTCATCGACCATGATATAAATAAAATTATTCCCTACCAATTGTTGAATTTCTGCTATTGTTTGCTGTAACAAGATGTGACATAATTTTTTTCGTAAGGTACTTTCGTCAGGTATATTATGTTTGCAATATTTTTGCAGAAATGATTGCAAATTGACATTGTTTAATCTTGCTAATGGTATGTTAGACGAAATTAATGCGTTACACAGATCCGTATTATATTCTTCTTGTTCTGAGTTTCGTGAAGTTAATGCTACACATTGACGTATAGATTGGTGCACACATGCGGATCGCTTTAGTTTTTCACATTTTCCAATTATGTGATGGAGTTTTAGCGTGTTGATCAATCAGGTATTTTCTCTCAGAAGACACCTACAATAACAATTGTCATTTTATATCAAAAGTTAAAGAATTTAAAAACAATTGTAAAGCTTTTAGTAAAATTATACTTACCAGTTTACTGCAGGTTCGACAAAATATTTTGTCGCCATCCTTTACCAGTTCAGGATATGGGTTAATCCATAAAGAAATTTTGTTCGCTATACTCATTGTATGTACGCACAGTATTTAAAAACGTAACACAATTACATGCTGTTTCGCTCAAAGATATTCAATGAATGAATAGCTTATTTGGGAATTAATAATAATAAAACGTATTTACCACATCCCTTCTGCTAGGCGAAATTAAACACGTGCAATTCTTGGAAAAAAGTATTAGAGAAACCAATGTAAAAGATTTATCGTTCTGAGAATTGTCGGTTGTCGATCTACATTAGAAATTTTTACTAACAGAAAGGATAAGAAAAAGCTTAAATATGCAATATATGCAACTTTTGTAAAAATATGCATAGAAATGCCTAAATATGCAATATATGCAATCAGTAATTAGGGCTAATTAACTTACATATAGACTATAATTAAAGATATGCAAAAAATAAAATATATGCACTTTGCATATAATTCGATCTCTGCTGATAACTAACACACCAAATACCAATAAACTTCTGTCTCACAACAGTTTTTTTTAATCTTCAAACGCCATGTATGTACACATCCAATTACCAATCTCACTCAATGGATTTCAACGCACAATCATTAAGGATTGAAGAAGTACTATTACGTATTGCATGGATAAACAACGTATTTTTAAATTATTTTAATATTTACATAAAATAAAATTGATTTCCAGATGTGCTTACGAAATCTTACGAGGCAAAAACAAGAAGAAGAAAAAGGCTTGTCCAGAATGCGACAAAGTGATGAGTTCCAAACTGTATCTGAACTGCAACGACTATAACAACACTTACAGTCCCATACCACTCTCGATATGTTCTTCGGACAGTCACTGTACTTCACATCACGCCACCAGTTCGGTATAAACAAATCGCAGATTAATTTTAGAACATTTTCGTAAGGACAAACACACTTTCATTAAACTATAACTTCCTAATAACTTTCGTTTTCACATAAAATCGAGGTAATTTTAAGGATACTTTAAGTAAAATCGGATGGATATTATGCTCAATAATTTAAATAAAAAGCTTCTATCAACAAACATATAAAAAAAGCTATTTAAACTCCTCAAAATTGAATTTGTTTGCAATGGGTATTATTTCAAGTGAATTTATTGTGTTGTAGTTTTATGATGCTTGTAATAGCATAACAATTTTTATAATACCAAAGTTACGTAACCAAAAATTACTTCATATATTTATTAGAATTTTTGTTTTGAAATTAAAGATCAATTATATTTATAATTAATATCTTCAACGTTAACCTTTCTTAAAATATAACAAAATACGCGAGCGGCATTTGTGCCGCCACGCGAGCGTAGACAGGTTAAAAAATAAAGAAAATAAAACTAGAATCACTTTAAGAAGCCGGTAATGAAGATACCTGACTTAAGTTATCGAAATGGTGCTATTTAATAATGTAAATTTTATTAATTCATCTATATAATGTTAAAAAAAATCGATTTCATATGTAAATTAAAATTTATTAAGGTAAAACGTAAAATTACGATGCAGAATACGTATTTATAGGGATCTTTATTAACGGCGTGATCGATAAAATGCTGTTTTTTCTATTCTAGCTTCTTTGTCAAACGCTATCTATATCTAAATAACTAAACTAATACATCAACTTTTAAAAGAAACAAAAGTAGGAGACAAAACACAGCGCACTTTGTTAAATACTCAAAAAAAAAAAACGAAAAAAAACTTGCACACGTTAATAATAATATAATAAAAAGTAAGTCAAAAGATATGACGAATTCTTTGATAATTATAGGATAATTGTAGGATATATTGGGCGGGGCAAATTAGGTATTGTGAGGAAATGAGTCGATTTTTCGAAAATGATATGTAGATTTGCGTCTTGCATGATGAGGGTAGTTCATTTTCGGCGGCCTTAAATTTAAAAAAAAAACACACACACATAAATCTAGATGAATGTTATATCGAAACGGTAAATCACAGAGTAAAAACCACAAATCTAAATGAATTATAAAAAGTTTAAATGTTATAGATTTAAAATCGCGATAATCACATATATTAAAAATATATAGTTGTATGTTTGAGATGATCTAAAATAAAAGAGGAAATATCAACGTTGTAATAAAATGTAATGTTATTAAATGTAAATTTTATCAAGATCGATTTATATGGAGTTTTAAAAAATGAAGAATGATGTGACGGATCGTGTAAACAATACAGAATTCTTGGTTAATTTTTTTCGTAGCCATTGTAAAGTTATCTTTCTTGTTAAATAGGTTAGGGGAATATTGACTGGATGAAAATAAAATAGCTTTTAAATCTCGTAAAACGTTTCGACTATTTTAATATAAGTCTTTTTCAATTACTAAAAATGATTAATATAAATATGAATAAAATATTCAAAACAAAATATAGTTCATTTACTATAACAGACGAGATACTACGTGAGTCAGTTTGCTATGACGTCACGACCGTGTTGCAAATTTTCTGTTCGTCAAAACGTAAACAAGCCGTTAGGTTATTTAACTGTCAAACACTTTTGACAGGTGAATAAACAAACTCTTAAAAATAACATTTACCGTTAATATTAGTGATGATTCTTTTTGAAAATCAGGATTTAAAGTATGTTAATCGTGATAGCAGTGGAAAAAATAACAAAAAAGCACTTGTGAGTACAATAGAATTTAATCGGGATCATTATCGCTTAAAGTATTCACAGTAAAGATTAGTATGCAAGTTTCTTCTCTATCCAAACCAATCTCTCTGATTTACTACTTCTGAATTTCGTTTCCAATATGTTGTACACCAAGTACGTTAAATTTCCAGACTAATTTACTTCAATCCGCTTTGTACAATTGTATGCATCCTCCGATCTGCCATATTTCATCCATCGTTTCATAACAAATTTCCTTTTCTTTGAGAACAAATAATATCTACCACAATAATGTGTTTCAACCATAGAAAATGTCTTTTTCTTTAAGAGTACTGTTCAAAGTGTTTAATGTGTTATGTTAGTCTGAAAAATGTATGTGAAAGAACCACTTCTGTAAACAATATTTGTATATACTCACTGTTTTGGTACATGTCATAAATTGTGTTTGCAATAGCACATTGACAATGAGTAGAATAATCAATTTTTACAACATTTATTTCGTATGCATTTTCGTTTTGGGTTAGTGGATGCAATTCCTTGTTTACTCATGGATGAAATTTTGCTTATTTTGCAAGATGAAATGTTTAGAGCACTCGTTACTTCTAAAAACGAAATACTGTAAAGAATATGATATTAAAATATATGGATTTTATACTCCTCGCACGAAAGTTAACGGGAGTAATAGCCCGTTGTTCTCGCGTTCTGCGTCGAAATACACGATTAACGAAACTATTAACTCCTTCGATTGTTTACATAATGGTTTCGGTATGGTTTAGTTGTAATAACTACTTATTTTAAATAAATATATATCAAGTATAAACGCAAATTCCCACACTTTACTGCAAATGC
Source organism: Protaetia brevitarsis (assembly GCA_004143645.1). Taxonomy (NCBI): domain Eukaryota; kingdom Metazoa; phylum Arthropoda; class Insecta; order Coleoptera; family Scarabaeidae; genus Protaetia; species Protaetia brevitarsis. Next base: position 49,369 of record RXPK01002150.1, read on the forward strand.
AGAATATAACCCTTTGACAGTTGACAGCTATAACTAAATTGGTGGGAATACATTGGGAAGATGTGACAAGCATGCAATTTAAAAAGCAGTTGGCACCAACATAGTATCTTTAATTGAACATGAATAAGTTGTATGTTAGTTGGTTATTTTAATAATATGGTATTGCATGGCCCGAATTTGCAAGTAATGACGTACCTCGTCTGTTATGGTAAATGAACTATATTAGATTTATAATAATTATATATTATTATTTTCCTATATGTAATATTTAAAAAAAAAACATTGTATTATTAGTTTTATATTAGGCGAATATTCGTTATATAAAGGTGTTTTAGATCACTCGTTCACTATCTTTTTCTCGCGTTCAATTGCAGCTAGACTAATGCGACAAAAATATTAATAACAAAACCTCACCTAAAGAATCATGCGAAAATATTTTTAACTTCTGGAAACGTCCCATTACACCGGAAGTAGATGATAGCAATTTTCTTATTTTATAAATGGAATCATATGTTTTTTCTTACCTCAATGAATTCTACAGACTTTTTTGATAGAATTTTCACTAAAGTTCTCTATCCTTAAATTCAACCGTTTTTGAGATATTTTGCAAACCATTAAAGATAATGATGTCATTTTACTAGTACCCAAGAAAAATAGTTGTCCGTAGCAAATTCTGTCAAAAGAACCACTAAATTGTAGTATACAGAGTGTTCATAAATCAATTGTCAATTCGGATACATGTAACCTTAGAAAATTCTTTTTTTTACAAATGTTACATTATATTCCTGATTACACTATTCAATGCATTTCTAGTCGTTTTTAAAATATCAACCATTATTTACTCTGTATAACCATATCATCGCCTCCTTGGCAAAATTTCAGTTTTCCACAATTATTTTTTAGTAACTTCAACAGAAAGACATCAAAATCACTAGCAATCTAATATAAAACCATTGGTAATTTCGTGTGTCAATGTTGAAGTTACTGAAGAATAATTGTGGGAAATTTAAATGTTGGCAAGTGTGGGCACCTTTCACATAGGTAACCTTTTTAAGACTCCATATGTATGATTGATTATAGATTATCGAAGTAAAATGAATATATAAAACTGTTATTACATAATTTTAATGATACGACCTGAAAGTGGATACAATCGAATCATAGTAAATTTATCGTATAACGTGACGTTGCAATCACCCTTGATGCGAGGGAAATTTGAAAATTATCATTTGCGGTACAGACTTCTTAGAGCCCAAAACGTATTTATATTATAATTTCAGCTAGGCACAATTATTGAAAAACGAAAAATATGGCTGTAGAACTGATTGCATTTGTTTATTAGAAACACACACACGCACAACACACATACACAAAAGTAAGGGAGATATAAAATATTTAAAAAATGCTAATTAATAATTAAATTAAATCTTAAAAAGGAAATTTTTAAAGAAAATAGAATTATTCGCACTTGTTGTCCGACAAATGCAATCAAAACAGTCAATTATTATATTATATAATCGGTAGATTGTTATTATTATGATTGTCTTATTTATTGTAAATTCAAGAAATGAGGAGAAATGAGTGAATCGCGTGTTGATATAATAAATAAAAATATATATAACAGTAAATGAAAATAAATAATTTAAAATTAATGTCCAAAAAAAAAAAAAAATATTTGTAAATAAATTATGATTATTATATGTGGGACAAGAAATAAAATAAATATCTGTTGTCAAAAAAAAAAAATCGTTACTATTCAGACATGATATATAAAAAAAAGAAACAAATTAACATTATACACTATGAGATTCAATTATATTATCTATTATTATTATAATATAATTAATATTATTACGATGTACAGAGATGAAAAGACGAAAAATAAAATAAATTATTATAAGGAAAGTAAATCTACTTGTCTTTTATTGTTTTGTTTTTTTTTTACGAACTTTTGTGTTTTTAAATATTTTGACTGTTATCTGCTTGTAATAAAATTGAATAGAATTTTAGATGAAATAATTTTAAAAATTAAAAAAAAAAGTGGTTAATGATAAAAGAAAAGAAAAAAATAGAATATTTTAATTTTTAGAAACATTAAATAAATAATACTAAATAATAAATTTAATGGTATAATAACAGAAATGACAGAAATCTTAAATCAAAATTGAATGATTTATAACAACTAGATTTTTACAAAGTTGCCATCTATTAAAATATTGACGAATTTTTATTGTTTTCAAATAATTTCTCTTTTATCTTTCAACAATGATATATTAAAATATTTCTTTTCTTTTTTTTGATATTATTAAAGGTATATTCTTAATTTTTCAAATTCTAATTGTTATATAATAATTTGATTATTAGATAATAGTCAATTGATACCTTTGTAAAATAAATAAATCTTTACAACCCTAACCTCTATTAAATTGGTAGTGAATTTTTATGCTTTATTACATTTGCAAACCATTTCATTTTTCTATAATCGATCAATAATATTTTTAAATTTATATAAATTTTAACTATTATTTAATGATTAATAAAATTTTGTTAAAACAATAGTAAATATATCTGTATTATTAAAATTTCAAGCGAAAGTTAAAGAAATGGTTTGAATATTCGATAACTAGAAGAAATCGTCTTTTATTGATAGATAGCAGCACCATAGCTATATAAATTATTAAGGGAATAATATATTTAATATAAATAATAGAAGATTATATCAGTTTTATTTAGTTATTAAAATAAGGTATTTCAATTGAAAAAATAAGCAATGCACGAATTTTTATGTTTTTATCTTATTTTCAAACAATCTCTTTCTTATCTTTCAGCAATAATATATTAAAATGTTTTTTCTTTTTATATTAAAGGTAGCCTTTAGCATTCTTAATTCTTCAAGTTTTAACTGTCATATTACATAATTTATTTCATTATTAGACAATAGAGTGATAATAATCAAATGGTACCTTTAAAAATAATTTTTTTTACAGTTCTGCCCTCTATTAGTTTGATAGCAAATTTTTATCTTTTACTGCATTTGCAAACCATTTCTTTCATCGATTAATAATATTTTAAAATTATTTTTTTCTATCTACATAAATTTAGATATTAATTATTATCTAATAATTAAAATAGTAATATTTTGTTAAAAAATATTAAATGCATCTGTTTGTTTAAAATTTCAGTTAAAGGAATGGTTTGAAACTTCGATAACTACAAGTTCTCGTCATTTTATTGATAGATGGCAGCACGTTAGAAATAAAATATAGTAGGGCAATAAGATGTTTGATATAAATAATACAACTTCATACTACTTTTATTTAGTTATTAAAATAAAGTATTTTAATTACAAAATAAATAATGCAATAATAAAACATTAGCGGAATATTGAATAAAATTCTTTAAATTTATAGTGATCACCCAATTATTCATTCTTAAAGTTTCAACTATTACATAGAAATTAAGTAATTGTGTAGGCAAAATAATTATTCGTTAATTTTTCAAAACATCTAAAGATGATTGATTTAAGAGTTTGTTATTTCTTCGGTAGATGGCAACACTATAACATTAAAATAGATATCTTTTTTTTTAAATTGTTAAAAAAACATGTTCTTTTAGCAAGAAATTAAAAAGGTACGGAAGTACTATAATAAATCCTAAATAATTGTTACAAAGATTCTTCAAAAATTGAAATTTTCAATGATGAAAAAGAATTAACGTTATGAAGCTATGATAAATTTGATTATGCTATTTCTTCAATAGATGGCAACATTACGTGAATAAAAAATTATTTATAACTGAAATATCAAATAAACGAAAATAGTAAATTAAGTTGCTAGTAATTTTTTGTTTCTGCTTTTATATTTACAATACAAACCTGTTTTTGTTAATTTTTAGTCTGTAATAATAAAATAACCAAAATAACTCACATTGTATAGGGTAAATATTTTTATTTAACAAAACGTGCTTTTGTTTACATTTATACAATAACATTTTTTTCTTTTAATTGTCATTACACTTAACCTAGTGCGTTTTGTATAAATATATACATCATAAAATCTTAATATTACATAAAATTAAGTACATAGAGGATTAATATTAAAATCAGAGATACGAGATTATCACTAATAATAATAATAATAATAATAAAAAAAAAACGAACTCAAGAAAAATAACACGAAATTTTCAAAGTAATACATACCAGGCCTTATTTTGACTTACAAGGTATATATCTGTCATCTGTCACCTGTCAACTGTCATCTGTCATACAATGCAATAAAATATCTATTTAAAGAGAGATTCGACACTAAAATATTTACAATAATAATCGGTATTTATTATTATTGTGTGGCCCTATTGATCGTTTAAAATCATTAAAAAATCCCAACGCTATCTTGCGAATTTTAAATCGTCAATTATTTGCAATAGACGTTGCTTTGACTTTTTATTGTTCTGGCAAACGCAACTGACTAATCCTAACAAGTGTCTCGATGAATATTCCTGGAACGTTACAAGAAATAGATATTAGAAATATTTAAAAATGTTGCTTTTTTTGTTTTCCATTTACCCCATGCTCTTTGATCCACTTTTCCAACTCGTTCTCAGGTAAGTAATAGGCTTTAACATAATTCTCCACATATTCTTTATGGGGAACAGGACGTAATGATGAGATTTTCTCGAATTTCGACAGAAATTGGGTAAAATCTAATTGCATCAGTGCCCTACCACCGTTCGAACACTTTTTGGCTTCTGAAAATCTAAATTACTAAATTATAGAAACAATCTTCGACGGTTAAAACAGAAAAATAAATATATGTATTACCCCTGCACTAAGGTATGTGTGATGATATGGGCTATATTCTCCCAGAGCACCGTTAGAACTTCGTTAGAAATATAAACTTTGGTATTGATCTGTTCTAGACGCATGGTGAAAATTTGTATCTCCTAAAAAATTCGCAAATTTGTCAAAAATGTCAAACGTCAAACGATAAATGTCAAACGTCAAACGCTAAATGTCAACGTCAAACGTCAACATTAAACGTTAATGTTCTTTCTCTCACCCTCAAGATGATATCGATGTAAGTATTATGTTGTGACATCACTTCCTTGATTTCCCAATTGATTTTGGACATGGATATTAAGATTTGTCGCAGATCGAAAGCCTGCGCTGCTACAGTCATGTAAATAGGCCTTCTTAGGTCCGTAGCGCTAGAGATAGTCTAAATGACAAAAACAGAGGGAAACTTAAAGCGTTTATCATTCAAAATGTTATTCTTAACCCATTTGTAATCATTTTTCTTTAATTAATTTTCGATTTTTTGCGAGATTTTGTACTTAAACGGTGCATTAATCATCAAGAATAATTCAATTTGTTCCCATTTGGAAATACTGCCTTCAAATGAGTTCAATTAGAGTTTGGCCGGATAAAATAGAAGGATTTCTAATTCTTATATATTTTATGTATAGAATAAAGTAAGATTTGTTTATGTATTGACTAAATTGAAATAAATATACTACAAAATAGCCGGTTTCTTCGCTGGTGCTACCCTTTCTACACTAGCTTGTGATTAAAACAGGATAAAAGATTAAATTCTTACGTACCTGAGAAAGATAAAATATTCACCAGGCAACACCAACGAACAAACCTACCAGCAGTGTGAAAATGGTGTGAAAACATGTTTACGATTGCCATCATTCTCATCCAAAAGTCAACGGTTGACGTTCGAACATAACATAACCTCACTTCGAGTTCACGCGTGTGTCAAAAGGTGTTATCCAGAGGGTTTTTATTACGTTTTTATGCCAATTTCAACGTGAAAACATGTCCGAAATAATTAAACCCGGTGACTATGTTATCGTACAACGACAACGTTACACTAAACTGTATAAAATGAAAGCTAAAGGTAATTTACCTTTGGGAAGCTTTCTGATCGAAGTAGACAAAGTTGTAGGTGAAACATACGAGACCATGTTTCAAATGAAGCCGAAGCAAGACAGTAAGAAACTCTACAGCTTAGAAAAAGTCGAACAATTGACCACAATATCGCAATTAAACGTTGAATTATCGGGTAAAGATAATAGGAATATTACGGATGACGGCACATCGCAAACGATGACGAAAGAAGAAATAACGAAATTGAAAGACGAATCTTTGAGTTCGGCCGATATTGTTGGCAAATTAATCAATAGCTCTAAGACTTTCGCAGAGAAAACGGAATACAGTCAAGAGAAATATATGAAAAAGAAAGAGAAGAAGTATTTTGAATATATTCAATTCCGCAAGCCCACCATCAGGTTGTTAGTGCAGATGTTCCATCGGCAAGATGCTCCGAAGATATTAGGATTACGTGTGGACGATTTATCACAAATTTTGACTTACGGAAATGTGCAAAGTGGCGGTAATTTTTTATTATACGATAGCGGAACGTCAGGATTAGTAACGGCGGCTGTTTTAAACGCGATGGGGCCTAACACGGACGGGATTCTCGTACACATGCACCCGGGGAATGAATGTCAGAAGAACGCGGTATTGGCGATGCAATTCCCGCAAGAACAGTTGGAACGGTGTGTCAATGTGAATATCTATTCGGTGCTGCGGTGTTTTTACCAAAAAAAGGACAATTTTTGTGCGGATAAGAGTGAAAATCCTGAGGAAAATGTGAAAACTGAAGAAGGATCATTAGAAGTAGGTGCGAAACGGAAATTAGAAGTCGACGGATTCAGGAATTCCCCCGAAGAAACCCTGCTGGCAATACGACAATGAAAAAGCTTGTAGGATATTGGAAAATAAAGTCGACGGGTTGCTGATAACTTGTAAGGAGCATCCGGTGAATATATTTAAGGAATTAGTTCAGTTTTTAAATGGCTCGCGGACATTCGTGGTGTTCCATTTGATGCGGGAACCGCTGGAGGAATTATACGTTTACTTGAAGAAGAGTTTAAACTTTGTGTCACTTAGACTTTCCAATAATTTCCTTAGGGAATATCAAGTGCTGCCGGAACGGACACATCCCGAGGTTACGATGAGTAGCGGTGGTTATATTTTGACGGGATTCAAATTATGCTGATTTTAATTATTGTTAAGATTAAAACGATTAAGGAAATAATTAGAAATAGAGAGAAAATTTGTATATTTGTTACGATGATGTAGGAATTGAAAAGATTTACTCTACACGTTGCTCCAGTAAAATTCTTTGATTGCATCCTTCCTGTGAAAGTTTGATAAAATTCTAAGTTACATAACCTAAAAATATTTTTAACTATACGGAGTGCCTCAAAAGTAAGGTGATCTCCTATTGTAAGCAGTTTGCAACATTTGTGATTAAGGGGGCGTTTACAAACCTCTTTCGCGCCAACATAATGGTAGTATAACTAGTATTGTTCAAGTTATTTTCGCAACATAGGCGGTTTTTCTGGAAAACAAGGGCATTTACACACTCTCCATGAATATGCGGAGCGCAACGATACATTTTCCATTGCATACTTAAAATATATTGTTTAAAAACAGAAAGTTGAACATGCATGAATAAGCGATGTAGAAAATTAACAAAAAATTTAAATGTAGAGCTGTAAATGTAGATAAAATTGCATGGCTTGCCTCGGGAATTGTTGTAGAAATAAAATAAACATAAGAGTAGCTAATTAAACAATCTAATTATGATAAACAACTTGAAAAACAAAACTGGGATACATAGAAGAGAAGTTTACAGATATCTGCTACAGCAGATATTACTTTAGTTTAGCATTCGTGACATAGATGGCACACCAAAAAGTATGCTTTTCATGTCATTAATTAGAAATACTTTATGCTTTTATATGTTTCTGTACTACACTACAATTCTGTGACGGAATGTATTCTTTTGTAGTAGTTTGTTCATTTCTTCTTATAAGCTATGCAAAGGATATTAGATATTAGAGGAATGACAGTGTAATATATTATTCAATTAAAATAGAAATTGGGAGCTTTATTGCAAAAAAATTGCGGGGTTTTATTTTATTTTTTGTAATTTTGCAGTGGAAAAAAACAATATTATGTAAAAAAGTTTATTTTAAAAATCCTACTATTTCGTCTTGAATCTGAAAGAGTAAAATGTGTATTTCACAGTGTAACAGTAAGGATATAATTGTTGGCACCTCTGATGTTTTGTGGACACGTTTTCGTGACCTACAAATACAAAGTGAACTTAGGGCATCTTCTAGCGATAGGGAAATAAATAATCTTAAGTATTATAATTATATGTATAACATAATAGATATTATTTTATTAATGTGATGTTTGCTTTGACGTTGAAATATTTAAAAGAATCATGACTAGTAGTGGAAGTTATAAGCAAATAGCTTTATAAATTTTTACATAGACATAGAAGTTAACTAAATAATGTATTATAAATAAAGCAAGAAAAATTAAAATTAAAAAATTATACCATTTTACTACTTCTAACAAAATTCTCCGTTCAAATCTTTTTAGGTTTCCAATATCCTGATTGATATGTAATACTTGTTGGTACAAAAAATCATGGAAAAACATTCATTGTTAAAATATATTGGCCTTGTCACATTTGTTTTTTAATAATCTATTAAGCGTTTAAATTGCAAGTCTTCGGAATGTATTTTCAGAGTATTCGAGCAGTTTTCCATAAATCTGTCTATATAAATATCCTACTGTTTTACATTTCTCTGTCCACTGTAAGAGCACTATAATATAAAATGCAAAATGAATATATTTGATATAGAAACATGCAGAGAATTTACCACATTTTATTTATCAGAAAGAAAACAAAACTACATCTCGTTTTTTTAGAATTATTGAAGCATGTTTGCACAACACAAAATGTATTGCAGTCTTTGATCACTTTTTATTCATTGTAAGAACTTATTTTTGCACACTTTAGAGCAAATAAAAGCAAAACACTATGCTACGATGAAACAATCTAATGTCTTTCACAATAACTATACACACACACAGAAAACACACGACTAGTTATCAATAAACAGTATACAAAATTAAAGAGATAAAATAATCTGAATAAAACAAATTTCGTTTATTTATAAAACATAAACAATAACATTATGCCACCTTGAAAAGATTTTGTGCACAAAATATTCGATACCACGGAAGTCCGTCAACTGTAACTAGTATAATAATAACAATAAAATCACTAGTATCCCGGCATTTCAATTCAAATGCATAAGAGAAAGTGAATACGCACGCCGCGATGTATTAGGCAAGCGCCCCAAACGTATAATCATAAATCATAATTGAAGGAATTTCCCAAGAATATGTTTACCAGATGTTTACGGTCGAAACACGCACCATCTGTTTTCAGAACTACCCATCACTTTTTAAATTGTCACTTAAAACTTTTTCCCAACAATAGTAAGCGAATGGTACTAGTAGCGCCATCTCATGTTCAATATATTCGACAGAGAGTTGCATTAGAGTGATTTAGTTCGTGTTACGAAAATAGAGGGATGTGTCCGCCCCCTTAACATCTTGATTGACTAAGTAAAAGTTGAATTTAATTTCGAATTAAATATAAATTTAATTAAGATTAATTTTGTAAAATTATTGATATCTTAGAGCGCTTTTTAATTAAACGTTTTACAACTCACCTGATTGAAGAATTGCTGTAATATAATCTTATTCTGCGGCGAGACCAAATATTCCATATATTCCTGAAGAAATTCGTATTGTTTCGACAAGAAAACCAAACTCTCGACAGCAACCGTCCTCTCAGCTAATCCATGTAGATGCTCCGGCCTTTTCAAGTCGACAATCTCAGAAAGTATCGGTTTAAGTACTTTATCTTTAAAATTCTCATCGCCACCAGCACTATCCCTTATCAAATTATCCGATATCCGTTTTAAGACAGCGTTCAACTTGGGCGTATACAAATTATTGCTCGAAACGGTCTGGAAGTATTATCGGTGCAATTAATTTTCTCGATCGATAAAATAACGAACGACATACCAGGTCGCTGGAGAAAAATTCATGAACTGCGTACAAATAGTAATCGAACAGTTGATTCATGCACAGAAGGATTTCCAAAGCGATCGGCCTAAGCAATCTGGACATCTGTAAGTATTTGCCGATCTGTCGAAGTACTGTTAAGGTGGTATTCGTTAGAATAGGTGCCTTGATGCTCTGTTTTTCTCTTTTTTCGCTTTGTATGGGCCTGGAATTCAATGTAAGTCTAAATTACGATTTGTTTGTAAGAGTGATGTAAAGTTTCGAACAGGCAAATGTATTTAAAAAAAAAGATTTTCCCTTAATCAAATAATAATTAAACAATAAATAAATAAAAAACAACTGGTTTCTTGGTCCTTTCTCTCTCTTTATTTTTTTTTTATTTAAAAAATATGTTCTTATTTTTTTATATTTATTTTAAAATAAAAAATAGAGAGAAATAAATATATAAAAAAAATATTTTCCCTTAATCAATTAATAATTGAATAATAAATAAATGAAAACAACTGGTTTCTTGGTCCTTCCTCACTCTCTTTATATTTTTTTTATTTAAAAAAATATATTTTTTATTTTTTTATATTTATTTTAAAATAAAAAAATAAAGAGAGAAATAAATATAAAAAAAATGATTTTCCCTTAATCAATTAATAATTGAATAATAAATAAATGAAAAACAACTGGTTTCTTGGTTCTTCCTCACTCTCTTTATTTTTCTTTATTTAAAAAATATATTTGTTTTTAAATTTTTTATTTTTATTTTACAATAAAAAAATAGAGAGAGAAATAAATATATAAAAAAAAGAGTTTCCCTTAATCGATTAATAATTGAACAATAAATAAATGAAAAACAACTCTTTTCTTGGTCCTTTCTCACTCTCTCAATATATTTTTTTAAATATAAAAAAAAAATATAGTTTTTAATTTTTTTATTTTATTTTAAAATAAAAAAAAATAAAGAGAGAAATAAATATATATTTTGTTTTTTTTTCATTTTTATCTTTTAAATATATATTTGGAAAAAACTCTTACATTTTGGCCTCGTCAACAAATTCGTCAACGAAGTCTTTTTTCAATTCTTCGTTCTCTTCTTCGCTATCTTCCGAGAAGTAGCAGGAACCCTCGTCGCCGAGGTTGGCCAAGATGTCTTCTTCGATTATGGTTTCGTCCAAAGCGGAATCGAAAGGCGTCCCGTGTTCGAGGTATCGGATGAAATAATTTCCTTTTGGAAATAAAAATGGTCGCAATCGGTATACAATGTGTCTAATTAGGTATCACATCGATAATAAAAAAAATAAAAGAAGATTTGCTTCTTCTATTATTGATATCGTAGAAAAATGCTTCTTTAGGCAGTCAAGAGTTATTTTTCACTTTGAAAATGAGAGTGCGTCTTGATATTTTAAATAAATTTCATTCAAATCAAATTAAAAAAGAATAATTTTGTTTTGAATTTTAAATAGACTATTTTTACAATTCTTTTCACTTTTTCAAATACGTTACTTTTTTATTTTTTCGTTTTTTTTTTTCTTCATTAAAATACATTAAAACCAAGAATTTCCTAAGATTGTTAATTATTTAGACATATATAAAATACCTTTACTTGAAATCTACTTTTTTAAAGGAATTTTTATTTTTAGCTTTCTTAACCTTAACGATATTAAAATTTTACCGTTTTTTTTTTAACTTTTATATATCTTTTTTTTATTTTTATTTTTCTTCTTCTTTTATTACCTTCTTAACATTTTAAAATTCTTTCCATACTTTTTAAAAGTTTTTTCTCTTTTTTGATTTTTCCGACTTTTCTCTTTTTTTTGTATTTCTTGTTTTTTATATTTTTTTCAACAATTTACCTTTTTATCATGTTAAATTTCTTTCCAACCCTTTTTACAACTTTGATTTCTTCTAATACATATTTTTTTATTTTTTCAACAGTTTTTTCAAACTTTTTAATTCTTTTCCATTTGTTTACTTTTTTCGCATTTGTTTATTTTTTTTACAATTTTTATAACTTTTTCGAATATTTTAATTTTTTACAAAGTTTTTATTTATTTTTGTTTATTGTTATTTATTGGAAAATCTATAAAATGAAAAGAATTCCTAAGTTTGCAGTTTACAGTTTTCTTTTTCTAAACTTTTTATTTATTTTTAGACCTTTTTTTTTGTATTGGAAAAACAACAAAATCAAGAAAATTTTCTAAGATTGTTAATTTACATACACCTTTACCCGAAATTTTTTCTTTTACGGAATTTTTTAATTTTTGAAACTTCTTTAATTTTTTAGCATTGTCTAGTTCTTTCCATTTTTTTGCTTTTTTAACATTTTAAATTTCTTCCCAAATCTTT
>RXPK01002151.1:0-87417 GCA_004143645.1 Protaetia brevitarsis
ATCAGTTACGATGTGTTCTGATTGGCCAGAATAGTTGTAACGGTTTAGTGTTCAGTGCTTCAGTGGACAAGACGTAGGTCTTGCAATGCATACCTACATATGTAGATATGTAGGTACATCAGCCGCCAATACGCTATTCTAGTTAGGTTATGTATCATACATGCTGCAGTAAAATAAAAGGTAAGTGATTGTCTATATATTATAAACAATACATTTATTTAGAATTGTATTATAGGAGGATACCATCAGAAAGGGAGAAAGTAAATAGGTCGAGATTCTTATCAATTTTCGGATTAATAAAGTGCCGCAGTGTTGAGTTACTGCATCGTTACTAGAGGAACACCTGATAGCAAGGATGATAAGATGTTCAACATGTTCAAAAAACTACTTTCGTGTTTTGTCGATTCGGTTAATTTCAATATTTGAGTTTATTTTTATACTATATAAGTACTGTATATGCATAGAATTATTTTATGTCAGAGTAGTTACGTTTTATCCCAACGAACACGGTCGTTGCTTTATTTATTAGAAAATAAGAAACTTAATTTACTTTCCTTCCGTTGCAGTAGTATTGATAAAACATTTAATAGAGAAAATTACCTCTTTCTAGAGTTAACAATCACTATTGATGTTGTTTAATGCACACTATTAGTGGCCTTGCGATCTACACTAAAAGATTAGATAAACACTATGAAGCAGTAACATTCGCACTAGTAGTGATATACTATATTTACACTAAGGCATATTAAATATCCTCTAACTACTAACACTACTCTTAGTGTTAAAAAAATTACACTATTTAGAGGGACCTCCATGAACTCGGCGTAGTGTAGTTCTAGTGTTAAAAATTTCTTACTGTGTACACTGAGAAAAATGGGCTAAGTAAAGTGTTTACTTGATAAAAAATTATTTGCAATAGATAAAGTTTCACTTGGAACTATTCTCGTTAATTAAGACCTGCAACTAAACCCAGTTTCCTGAATGCAAGTTGTTACTGTAAATAGTACTTTTATTAACAGCTATTACACAGCGTACCTCACAAATTTGTGGTAAGTAATGTATTACTTATGACTACTGGTACTCTAGCTAACTACAGCACATAATTAGTAGAAGTAACAACACTGCTGATCGCTATTAAACTCATGTATTTTTCTTAAATAGTTAACAACTTGCCACAACTATGATTATTTGAGATTTGCTGCCACCCCGTGATTGTTTTACTATTCCCCCCTTACTAGCGTCAAGTAAGAGCTACGGACGTGGGAAAAGGTCGTCGAAAAAGAGTGGCCAAGGAGGACGGCCATTGTAAGCCAGTTGGAACGCAAATATATTAAAAATACCGGGTGGGTTAAATCAAGGCCCCATTCGTATAAAGAATCCCAGCGAAAGAAGTACCGAGCCTATAAGCAATGGGATGTTTCAAGATTGTAGTTTTAAACCACGTGGTGGGATATTTGAATTCTCCATCATTGTAATGATATCTGCGCCCGCTGGTGAAGTTAAAGTGTGGATACCGTCGCTACCTGAGTGACAGTCCAAGTGCCACCTACAGTTAGGAATACCCCAACGAAGTAGCCGTTTTCGAGGCGATCACAGGACATAACCGCCAAGTACGCCGGCAGAGGATCAACTCGCCGTGACAACGCCCAGTTCAAAGAACCAACAGAAACCGCAAGTTTACCGCCTAGGTATATTATTTCTTTGTTTGTTATTAGTTGTAACTTCAAAGCCATATTTCTCTTTGTCCTTTCTTTAGATTTCAATAATTTCAATAACTAAATAACGTTTCCAGGGGGCCCCATTTACCTTATCTTTTATTATTGCTTTGTTCATTATTTTCTTCATTATTAAGGAATATATTTTATGAGTCATTGCGTTGTAAATTGTTTAAAAAGAAATTGTTGTTAAAGTGAAACCAATATATTTCAATCATATCAGGTAGTCACTGTGTTTGTCCTATACAAAATAAAACTATTACTAATAATACTAAAAATAAAAAAAACTAAATATTCACTAAACTTCCTCGTTTACTGCACTACCTATAGTTGAACAACAAATTTAAGGTAAGTATATTGTATATTTATAGCAAACCATTACCTTCTATATATCAGGTATTTAATCAAAGTAATCTAAATAGCTTGTATTAATTATGAAGGTGTGATAGCCGTTATAGAATGGGTCACTCACAGCAATACACCTAGTACTTGACAAAGGCAAATGTTTGCTTACTGCAACTGCATATATTCCTTGGCTTAAATACTTCAGTTTAATTATCATAAGTAACTTCATAAGTTACCGGTATGAAGCAGTCCGTAAGTAACTTAGATTGCTTGTTGTTAGTATCAGTGTTTAGAATTTCTTTTTTACTAGTGCTAAGTAATCTGCGCTTTTGTCCCCTATCCAGCTCAACTTTTTACTTACAATAATTGTATTTTTACTTATGATTATTAATTTTTTTTCTCAGTGTAAAAGGTTATATTCATAAATTAGATGCAATAATTAAAATAATGTTAATGTAAAAATAGTAATACACGTACTAAGGCACAGCTTATGTAGCACATTGCAATAAGTTATTTAATCTAAAGTTAAATTGAAAGGAAGTTTTTAAAATTAAATTTGATTTTAATGAAATAGCAAAATATCAGAATGTTCAGAAGAAAATAAAATTTAAACAATTGAATGTATAAAAGCACGATACAATTACAAAAAGTACACACATACAAGTAATGAATACCCGGTTGACCAAACTATTTGTAGGAATAACCAGGAGTGACGAGGAAAACTGCAAGAAGTGAAACATCTGTTGATGTTCCCTCTGAAAATTTGAAAAATAATAAAGAGGAGTGAGTTAGTAAAACAATGTAAAAATTGAAAAAAAGTAGAATTAACGCTTTCTGCAGTAAAAAATGTGCTGAAGGCTGAAAAGATATAGAATATTTAACGAACTGAGGATTTCTTCAGGATTTAAATGAAACTTGATGGATTTATAGACTAATAGTGTAATAACAACAGTAAGTTCCTAAACTGTAAAATCCCTCGTTTGTCCCCCCTGCCAGCAACACTACCTTTTGCTATTTGCTTTAATATCTTCGAAAAGTCATGTTAAAGAAAGAAGTTAAGATAAATATTTAACTGTCTAGAATACATTTTATTTTAAATTTGATTTGCCATTTACATCCTTATAAAAGGTTATTAGATTTTATTCTATTTATGTAAACATATAAAACATGTAGAATTTGTAACGTATTTAATATAAGAAGGGAAATCGTCAATCGGCGTCCAAAGCGAGTGGACGTGGCGTTCGGTTGGAGAGCGGTTGTGCATTGCGTAGCGAGCTAATGTTAGCCCCGTGATTGCACAGTACTTCGCTCACCGTTTACTGCCGGAGAATAATATCAGATATTGTGCCAAGGAATAAACCTCCTGAGGACGAGTCTTGATTTGTCTGCGTATTATCAGCTGCGTTGTGTCGCCGCATGCTGGGAATTTTCCGGTCTAAAATGCCGAATATAGTCTCCGGAGGATACGACGACGTAGTTACATTGAGCTAATTTTCAGGCGAGATCGCCATGTGCGCAGAAAATCATACCAACCAAGCCAAGACCACATCCAAAGCCGAAGAACCGCCAAAATCGCAAGTGTTACCGCCTATTTTATTTGTCTTACCAGTTTATAAATTCGAAGTCATCATTTTATTTAAATTTAATAATTTTAATCACTCAGTAACATTCATTACTTCTTTGCTACCAAATAATCATTATTTATGTTTTTATTTGTATATTGTTCTGCCTTAGTTGTTTTCAAATAAAATTTTGTAAAGGTGAAATCAATTTTTTTATTATTTTATTTTGTTATTTAGCATTCATGAGGAAGAGCCTAAACCTAAGGACCCTAATAAATGTTCCTTTGCTAAAATTTTAAAAAATAATTTATTTGAATTAATGCATATTTATTAACGACAAAGAAATCTTATTCTCAGTGTAACATTGTTTCCACTGGAGCACTATCTAAATCGAATTTTTCACTGTCCTGCAATTGCGGTGGGTACTTGTCAATATCCTTCTTGCGCAATATCGATACGTACATATCGAAATCGATGCAATTCAATCTCAGGAAATCGTTCCATCCATTGCGAATAAATAAAGAACGAGTCCCGTAAAATTTAAACCGTGCGTTTCGCACTTAACAAGACGTCAATTCGAAATCTAGATAAACACCGAAATCGTTTTATCGGATCGGTAGTGTCGCGTCTTCCGATTCCAGCAATTTCCAGTACAGAAATCTCATAAGGGATGTCTAGGTGTATGTGCCTGCGCGGTAGATGTGCCGTGCTGCAATTCCATCCACCCTCGCGCATCCCGCATCCCGTGAATCCGCTCGACAAATTCATGATTCACGAGTACTACGCAATAACTTGCCGTCTCCTAAATGTAGACGTAACATAAAACCTTAGGTTTCGCAATCCCGGAGCTCGAATTGCGGTCGCCTACCAGAAATGCTGTTTTTCTATTGGGAAATTTCGGATTTTCGGACCGTTGGTAGTTTCAAATCAAAATGTGAAGGCATAAAAATTAGCATAGGCAAATGCATTAAAAAAAAACAGGCAAATAATTACCCTTATTCCGATAGTATTTCTAGTTTATGAAAGATTTAACTCAAATGATTTTTTCGAGAAAACAACTAATTGTGAATAACCATAATAATAATCAATAGTATAATCAAGAGCATATACTGACTTCCGCAATCATGTAAACATGTATAAGTATCTAAATTAAATGATTCTCTTCATGAGATCCTGAATGACTGTGTATATGTGCCTAGTTTTATTATACAGGGTGATTCACGGAACCCGTCCATTAAAAGTTTTTGACTTTGCAATGATATCTCGTTTTTGAAATTTTGGGATTAAGCATAGTTAGCTACGATCTGTTTAGAAAAACTAACTTCATCTGTGGCGCACTTCCGATTACATCGAAAGCCAACTTTGATATTATAAATAAATTCTACTAGGAATTCCAAAGCCAATTTGATCAAACATCTACTCACCTATTGGTTACCGTTTCCGAGTTATTTTTGAGAAAAAGCTCAAAAAAATATGATGCTGTAAATGCGTATAACAGCTATATAGTAAAAGATAGAAAGCTTTAAAAGAGAAAGAATAAAAAGTAAACAAAATTATAGAGACTGTCCCATAAAAATATTTCTTTTCAAATGGAACGCCTTGTATATATTTATACCATATAATGTAGAATTTAAATCCTCTAGCGAAAAGCTAAAGGTGTTCTTATACCTATCTCTATCGCTTCTTTTAGAACTAGGGATTTTCAGAAAATGTAGTTTTTAATTAGTGTTTAATTAATAGTAGGCCGTGAAAAACTATTTTTTAACTTAATGAGCATATAAAAAAACAAAACAGAGTATGAAAAAATAAAATTTATTGAATACAAGATAATCAAAAACGAAATGCTGTATGTATTATGTAGGTTAAATAAAATTATGTGTTGTATATGACCTCCATTCGCTTGCAAAAACTTTAGAATCCTGATGTAAACTCATATTGTTGTAGCCTGTTTTATTTGTTCGGGAACTATGCTATCAAACGCTTTAGTTACTCAACGCCCCAATTCTACTTTGGTCTATACTTTGACCGAATACACCAGTGATTTTTTGTGTCCACATAAAAAAAAAAGTATGAAAAGATGCCCTCACCTCATAGTTCCATACGTGCTGCTGCTGAGGAAATAGACATATTATATTCATCAATACAGCGCATTCTGTCAAAACATAAAATCTGCGCATACGGCTTTAACATCGTGCAAACGTTTCATCCTGGTGATGAACCCCACCGTCTTGCTTTGCTGGGAACGAATATTAATATTACTTCAGGAAGACTCAAAGTTTTTACAAAAAAAATATTTGGACGAATGAGTTTAAATTTACCAGAGAGCGTATTGTTAATAAACGCAACTGGCACTACTGGGCACGGCAAAACCCTCGCTTCATTCGTGAGACTAGCTTTCAAAATACATTTAGTATTGACGAATTTTGTTTAATGATGAATAGGAGAACGCGTTTTCAAATTTATAGCACATTAAACAGCGACATATCGTAATTCTATGGTAATGCGTAGCAGACATTCAGTTGCCTCTGTTTGATCGGAGATATTCCTGGTACCAAATGGATGGGACATCAGTGCATTTTTCTCATGAAGTAGGTCGTATACTGAGTACAATCTTTAATGATGGGTTAGATTGGGCGCAATGGACCTTGGGCTTAACCACCAAGGTTTCCTGATTTAACGCCCTTAGATTTTTATTTATGGGGTCACAAAAAATCACTGGTGTATTCGGTCACTGTATAGACCAAAGTAGAATTGGGGCGCTGAGTAACTAAAGCGTTTGATAGAATTGAAACGTTGCATATTAAGAAAGGAGGAATCAAAAACCAGCTTTACTTTTGGAAATTAAAGAGGTGGAACATTGTGTTATCAAAAAGGAGGATTCAAAGTTGAACTGGAAAATCGAAGGATAAAGTGAATTAGGCTAAAGAGTAGGAAGGATTATAAATTGAGAATTAGTGAGGTTCGTTTACTTAAGATGATTGTTGTGTGATTTGTATTTTGTTTGTAATGTAGATTAACATTAAAATATACAGAAATCGTCCGTACCATTTTAATTTAAATGGAAAGTAGGTTAGCACTCACATATGTGTCAAGTGACAACATTTAAGTCAAATTGACACATAGGTATATATGTAACAATTTCATGCTTTAAACCATGTAAAAGGTTTTAACCATTATTAAAAATATTAGTACTACAGAAGGAGATAACATTAAATTCTTAGGAGTCATTATTGACTCAAGACTTAACTAACCAGATATAGACACCTTGCCTAGAAAAGCAAACACTATCTGTTTTATCCTTTCTACGTTAAGAAATCCTTTGATTTCATAAATACTAATTACTTGCGTTATCTACACTTATTCAAATTTAAACTTTAAGATAAGGTTAAGTTAGTGTTACACTTCGTACAAGCTGTAAGTCGTTGTTCAAAATTTCGCAAATTACGTCAGTCTCTTCTATTTTTATATGCCAACTATGTATGTACTTGTGTTAAAAATAATTACCACGAATTTAGTAAAGTAACCCAATATCATAATTGTAATGCTGGAAGTATTAATACCTTGAAAGTTCCTGTAACAGACTAACTTTTGCAAAACGAAGCATTGCCATTACCGCTTATAACAAACATTCAAGGAATTGTAAGAATAATTAGTAATTGACAGTGTTCAAAAGTAACACCAAGCAACTTCACTTCTCGAAATTACATTATTCTTCTCATGAGTTCCTAAATGATTCTGAAATTTAAAAATTCTTTCAGCAGAGTGTTCTATATCCTTTGTTATCCTTTGTTATTGCTTGCTATCAATTACAAGGTGTGGGACTACTTCCCAGGTCCTGCTCCCAGGGTAAAGTTTTTCCATGCTTTCCCTTACTCCTTGGCGAATGCTGGAAGACAACTGAAGTCGTTCATGGGCGCAAACATAATAACAACTGATAGCTGACCGATTTATTATATTTTTGTTACTATTATTATTAATCATAGAGAGTTAGATAGTTAGAGTAGGAACATTTCAGTTGTTATAGAATCCCTATAGCCTTGTTTATATATTTCTTGCAGTTATCAACCGTGTTGGGCTACAACGGGATGATTGACAGATGGCGCACGCTATAGCACTTAGAATAGGCAGCCTCCTGTTGTACTTTAATAGTGGAGCTTTAAGATGAATTGTAATTATTTAGCTTTTCATAAATAAAGTGTAGTGTATCATATGTTGGCGTTATTATTGACTTGCTATTTTACTGGTCCTTTCTTATTACACTTATTTACCTGTATTGTTATATTATCACTATGGACACTTTGTCTAGTAATTCTTGAATTGCTATATGCTATTAATTATATGCTTAAGTACAGACACAATCTACTAAATCATGAGAGTCAGAGATTATCAATATTTTCTTTAAAATATCCGCCTATGATAACTTGCAGCTTGGTTTAAGTGGATCTGAATGATGGGTGTTGAGAGACAGGATGAAGATTGTTGTGTATGCAATTATCATCTGCACTACCTACAACACTACACTATTTAAGCAGGTATTCGTTCGATGATTTTGTAAGCAAAATATTTTAAAACGCTTATTTAATCAACGCTAATAGTTTTCTGAACATCTTCCCTTCTAATTTCATTATTGGAGCTTGTTTCTATAGGTGCGCTAAAGCCGCTCTTTCACCCATCATTTAAAACAACGTTTAAATACGCTTTAACAATCTGACATCGACATTACATTTATCACATAATCTAGTGAAAGTGGTGCAGAAATTTATAGTACTGCTAACAGCAATACTTAAGGAAAACTGACAATTTGTATAATATCATGGTATGTTAAAACACATCAATAATAGTACTGATACTTTTAACACCCTAACAGAAACAATTTTAATGAAAATTATGGATCCAAAACACTATTGCCAATACATTCTTATAATGATATATTTATTCCTGTATAAGGCAGCATTGATGCATAAGAAAACATCAATAATTATAGGCCAATGTGTGCGTAATAAAAACAACAATAATAGCAAATAGTTAAACGAAGATAATACTAAAGGACTAGGAAGTAGCAAGACAATAATAACACTAGCACAAGGTACAGAACACTAGAGTGAAACAACATAGTACACTTAAATTGCTGAATCACTTGGTAACTGACGAAAAGAATAATGTAATTTAAAGAGGCACTGTTGCTTAATGTTATTCATGACCACCGTTAATGACAAATCCTTAAAATTGCTTGGAAGTTTGTAATAAGCCGTAATCTCGTCATAAAAACCCATCACTGTAATTAGAATGGACCCGAAGTATGTCAGTTGTTGGGATCTAATATATCATAAATGAGAAAATAACAGATATACGATTAAAGTACTATGATAATTATTTTATACTTATACTCTCAATTAGAATTTAGAATTATCATAGTACCTCCCTCGTATTCCTGTTAATCATTTATTTATGATATATTAGCTCCTAAAGACTTCTGGACCATTCTAATTACAGTGATAGTTTTTTTTTTTTATGACGATCATATCCAATTTTGGAGAAGATGTTACAAAATTAATAAGTCGTAAACACAATCAATTTATTGTTTCGTTCAGCAAAAGCTATATTACAGGAATATACAAGGTATAAGTATCCCTGGCATTATAATTAACGTATTGACAGATTTACATGTAGTATGCATATGAAAATAGAAGATAATAGAAAGAGACGCAGCACCAAACATAAATCAGCTTTATTCTAAAGTTTAAAAATAATTTTTGAATTAACCCAAGTAATCACTCCATATGAAGTCAAAGCATGAAAATGACCTAAGCAATAAGCGCATTAAGTCTTAATTGTTTCCTAACCTGGAAAAGATAAAACATGTACTGTCTTAGAAAGCTAGACAAAATCTACGACAAATCTATGAAGGGTTTCCAGTTACACCTTGAGTCAATAGTGGCTACCAAGAAGTATTATATGTAATACTAAATTATTAAATTGATGTAATGGCTAATAACTTTTATATAGTTTGAAATATGAAATTCTATAAACACAGTTTGATTGCTATTTAAATGCAACTTATTTGTTTGAAAGCACAAATTAATGTTCCATAATAAATTAACAAAATCATTCTTATTTTTGCTTGTAATAACTAAAGATGTATCGTCTGCAAACATAATAACTACTTAGGTTTGAGATATGTTACAGAGCTATAACATCAAACAAAGGTTGCTTTAAAATTGTATCGTTCAAATTTTAATTAGGTACTTATTTCTGATAAAAAACAAAGTTTAAGAACATCGCATAAATATTTGCATTTTCTTAAATTATTAAGTGTTTAAAAAGTATGTCACGTTGTGCGAACATCGAATTTTATTCTCGCAGTGACAAATCAGCTATTTTTAGTAATATCTTCTTCAGATAGGTATTCTGCGACTATCACTCACTTTTCCGGAAATCAGTTTTAAAATTCCCGAATTTAATTAATGATTGTTTGAAAGATATCGTGTGAAAAAAAATACATCATAGTTCGAATGGTTCGGTTTAAGTAATTCAATTAATTAATATCTGATAATAATTATCACTTTTATTTCTTGCAAAACATAAGCTAAGAAATATGAAATACATAATAAATAAAAATCAAATGGCTACATATAACTAGCATTATTAGCCACCCAACTTTCGTTTTAACATAAAACATTGCAAATCTGTACATCCACGATGTGTATTCCTGTCATTTCTATTGTGGTAAAAAGGGAATGTTTTATTGTTTGCTTCAGCTATGGTGCTTTCTGTGTGATAAATTATTATCCCTTTTGGGATCGATACTAAATAAATTGTGAAATATGAGCGCATAAATTTTCTCTATAGTCTATTCTTTCCTCGAATGGAAATGAATTGGAAGGGAATTCCATTGAGACATTTTACTTACATATGTCGATAGTAGTCATTTCAAATCACTGTAATATATACTTACATATAATATTTTTTTGTAGATGATTACAGACTATTTCTTTTTATTAGTTCATCTCTTTTGCAGCATTTGTGAAAGATTTGATTTTACAAAATTAAATAGGTATGATTGAAATTATAACTTTTTCTACTGCATCATAGTTTAGCAAGAATTTGATAACATAAACTAATTAAATTTATATCGAAAATATCTGAATTCATGCAAGTCACGAATGTAGATACTTACAAAACTGAATAATATTTGAAAAAGCACGAAAAATAAAAACATATGCTAGCATACTTAATCGTAAATAAATAAAACACTTCTCTTCAAAGATGTCGAGTCTTGTCCATGATTATTGTATTAAAATCGTTCCTTAGAGCATTAAAACTATTAATAAACTTTTCTGCAGAGCTAAAGAAAAAATTCCTCACTTTTAAATTCCAATATCGTTTATTATATACCATGTAAAGAGTGATTGTGACGCTGCTTATATCGGGCGAACTGGTCAATGCTTAGAAAAACGAATCAATCAACACAAATTACACAATCTTCACAAATTAAATAAAACGACTCTTTCAGATCATAGCACTAGCAGTAAACACACCTTCAATTTTGCAGGTACTAAAACCCTTCACCACGAGACTCATTGGTCTGAAAGACTTTTCTTTGAGATGTACTACATAAAAAATACACTAATTCCATCAATTTCAAAACTGATATCCACAAACTAAGTAATATTTACGCATAGATCTTACATCTCGATGACAATCATGAGATCGGCTAGTAGAAATCTGTATTCTTCTACCTGACATTTCTTTTTGTACTTATTCCTTCTCTGTTTTACTGTTACTGTAACTATTTTGAATATTATTTATTCTTCTAGTGTTAACTTAAAGTAGGTAGATCAAAAGTATTCCGAGACATGGTTTTATTAATTGTTTTGCTAATACTCCAACATGTAAATAATGGATTATGGTTCTTTATTTCATCATACATTCCTACTTAATCTAATCATAATCATAATACATATCTATTTATTATACAAGTTGGTTTTAGCCAAAAATATAGCTTTTGATTTGACACATATTTAATTTATCTTTCGTTTCTTTTATACAATGTTCGTCTTCAACCACATCCTCTTTTTTGATATCTGTTTACTGCATGAGGATAGCGAGAACTATATATATTTCAAATCTACACACACAAAAAATCTATTATCAATCTGAATATTTTTATTTATTCAGAAATCCAAACTTAATATATATTTAAGAACCAAATCTTGTTGGTTAGAACGTAAGAGTAAATTCTCTGAAAACACAATATACTCTTAGAACATATAGTATAAATATTTGCATTTAAGTATACTTCCTCCAAATGAACGTTGTTATTATTGTAAGGAATAAATCTATCCAATCATAGTGAGAAAGTCTGTAGATTCAAAATAAAATCCCTTGTACGTTTGGTATAATGAATTACTATATAAAATTATTAAATGTTTTGTACTGAAAACATGAAATATCAAATTGAAATTACCATAATATTGAAACATTTGAAACGAATTTTACCCCGCCATTTATTGCACTAAAACTTATCTGTCATTGGTCCCCTCTTTTTTTTTAGCGGGGTTTAGGGGGTTTAGCATATAGATAAGCTTTACTTGGCGTCACTTTTTGATTGACCAGCCAACAGCGTTGTTGGTTGTGAGTGTAAGTAAATCTAAATGGATACCCCAGCCGTTTCACAGTTACTTAGAGAATGGGGTGGAATGGGGCTGATGCACAGATGCTACCACTAAAATATTCGAAGGTAAGTACGTACGTGTATCTAATATTAAAGGACTGCTGGTGTAAAAGAAGTGAAATAATATTTAGAGTCAGCGCCATTGTGTCGATAATATATGAACATGGCAGGTGTGTACATTAACAAACATTTGTAGGTATTTACTAGTTATTAGTTTTCAGTAGGTAATACCAGCAAATTAATATACTGACTGAAATTATATCTATCAGTAACCAACGCCGACTAGATACCAGGCCCAGGCATTGGGTGCGAAATATCCCGAGAACACCGGTCGCAACGACGGATACGCATAACGTCTATACCTTTACGCATCAATATCCCGTGCGCACTCCTGGAGTACCCCGATATGATAAAGTATGACAGTAAATTTAGTTAATTACCTAATATTTCTTTATTTATTAATTTTCCCCAACGGATTTTGTTTGGTGTTACAGACACAAAATTAGTTGGTAATTATTACCCTTGAATAGTAGAAATGCTTAGATTAAGCAGGTAAGTATTATCAGTTCAATATACTTATGTTTTGGGAGCAAATAATGGCAATACTTCAAATAATACTTTTATATACTTCTATCAAATGTACATAAATTATTAAGGCATAAATATGATAGTTTCCAGTTGAGGAAAATCTATTTACTCAAATCTAAAACAATTATTTTTGTGGTGAAAATATTATATGTTCATAATGATTTTAGTATATTGATTACATTTGAACTAAAAAATTGTTTCGTCTAACAAATTCACGTGTTTGGTAAACTGAATAAATTTTATTCTCAATATAAATACATCTTCTTGCTTATATGGGAAGTTATGTTATATTCAATGTAATGCATTTATATTCAAATTGAGTAACTATTTTTTGTGTGTATATTTTCCGTAAAAATCCAGACATTTAAAACCAAAGACAATGTTACTTGTTATCATAATTTAAGATTGTCTCTGATAAAGCAATGTTAGACATTATAAATGGAACGAACAGATATATAACTGCTTACCCAACAAAATATTTTTAACTTAAACCATAAATTGCGTATTATCCTTCGAAATATATGAATTCTAAAGACGCCAATTGTGTTTTACCTCTTTCTTTAGTTGCAGCTTTTTATGTTTAAATTCACACTCTGCTTTTAACATTCTAAAAGACAAAGGGCAATTGAGAGGAAGATCATCGTGGAAAGAAATTTTTAACACAGTACTAACTTTACTCTTCGAGACATGAAATGCAAGATTTCTTATATTACTATCAAAAAAGACTTTAGTCGTACTAATGAAACATAAAATAATGTTTATTGAAAACAAAAATAATAATACATAGTACTGGGAAGAATGTTTATTGAGGGTTATATTTGGAAAACTGCAGCTACTACATAAATGAACCAAAATATGCTTAACAAATAAAAGATTAAATATTAATTATAATTACTAACCCACTTGGCAAAATTTAAATTTCCTACAATGATTCTTAGTAACTTCAACATTGCAACACGAAATTACCAATGGTTTTGTATTATAATGCTAGTTATTTTGATGTCTTTCAGTTGAAGTTACTAAAAATAATTGTGGGAAATTGAAATTTTGCTCAGTGTGAACATACGTGAAGACAAAACAAAGTTCAAAATAACTTCTTTGCATTTAAATATAATAATATTAAACAAAACTTTAATCATTCTAGTAAAGAAATTATCTTATAACATTTAACGGAAAAAAAACAGTAATCAAAAAATAATTTATTGTTTGCTATTTTTAAAGCCAGATAATTACAATAGTATTATAAATAAATTAAAGATACTAAACATAACACGAGGTAATACTACTTGTGCACGTCATGAAAGTTCAATAGATATCTAGGAAGTTCTTTATATGTAACTTAAATATCTATTGAAACAAAATCAAGGTTAGTACACTGAGAAAAAAGATGTGTTAAGTCAACGCAAATTTGGGTTGTATATAAACAATCATAAATTGGGTTAATACAACATAAAGTGTTAGTCTAACACAATGTAGTATTGAAGTTTAGTTCAATATAGCGTAGTGTTGAACTAACACTTTATGTATTGTGTTAACCCAATTTATTGTTGTTTATATATAACCCAAGTTTGTTTTGACTTGACATATCTTTTTTCTCATTATAATGAGTACAATCTAATAATAAGATAAATGAAATAATTTTTAATGAAAAAAAGCTAATAATACATAATACTATAAAATATATATAATAACTAATATAATAATAAAAACAAATTAAATAATTACAACTGCCACTACAAATAAAAATAAAACATACCATAAACATAAAATAAGAGACACTGAATAACGCGAGAAAACAGCATGCAACGCAAATAATTTACTGCATAGTAAGTTGCAAAACTAATTTGTTTGAGATTCACAGACTGCTATTGTTTCATCATCGTTGTATTATTTCTCGTAAACGATTTAAGGGTTTATAAAAGATATTAGAGGAGAATTGAAATTAAATCTTTCTTTTTTCGAAATAAGTAAGTTGATTCAATTAATAAAAAAAAATAAAAACTCTAACAGATATTTTAAAATTAAAACATAATTGATAATTTAATGAAGCTTCCATGAAATTGGCTGAATTGAACTATTTGTTTACTGTTATTTATTCTTTAAAAACTAAAAGTTCTTCATCACCTATCTCAACACATTAATTTGCATATTAATTCTTCCAAAAATATTTAATTTTTGTTCTCAAACCTGGCGATAAATAATAAATATCGTATTTAAAACGTATAAGTCCAAAAGATATTTTAAAATAGAATGTCATTGATAATTTAATGAAACTTTTATAGAATTTACTGGATTTCTGCTTAATATATTTAACTAAGCTGTTTCTTCTTTAAAAAAAAATTGTCATCACCTATCTCAACACATTAATTTTCATATTAATTCTTCCAAAAATATTAATTTTTGTTTTCAAAATTAATGATAAAAATAAATTTCTAATGCCGTATTTAAAATCTATAAGTCCCAAAGATATTTTAAAACTAAAACGCAATTGAATTGGAATAATAAGGAGTTTTGATCAACGATTAACCTCGGGCAACTACAAGATGAAAAATTATGCTATTATTATAAAATTTGTTATTACAATTTAAAATTTAAAAAAATTACAATATTAATGTTAAAAATACTTACAAAAACGTCAAAACCTATCAGTAATGTATTATGATGATGTAATGAGAGAAAATCGTAAGTTAAAATCACAATTAATGACAAAACAACAATTACAAAAACACATTAAAATCTAGTAAAATATCAGTGAAATACACAACAGGAACGAAACGAACGTACTGAAGGAATATGTACACATTTAAAATAACAAATTTTTATGCGATATGTTTGTGTGAAAACTATTGTTTATGTATTGTGTGTAAGTGTATGTAGAGGATATATACGTATGTGAACGTATTTGTTTAATATATGTTTTGTTTTTGAATATACCAAAATTGTATAATGTGGATATAATATTTACTTTGCTTAAACCAAATATAAAAATATTGACAATGAATAAAATTATAGTTAAATGTGTTTACATGTT
The DNA here is from genome assembly GCA_004143645.1 of Protaetia brevitarsis. Lineage (NCBI taxonomy): Eukaryota > Metazoa > Arthropoda > Insecta > Coleoptera > Scarabaeidae > Protaetia > Protaetia brevitarsis. The sequence continues at coordinate 15,916 of RXPK01002151.1, forward strand.
AATATTTAACTGTATTATTTTTCCTTTGGGAAATTACAGACAAATATTAGATGTTAATGATAAATCTACGAAACAAGTTAATATTTAAAAATGTGAAAAGTGGCTTGATATTATAATCTAATTTGTTGTAAAGTTCTTGATTGGTGGAATCATGATGTTCGGTATTAGGAAAAAAGCACCAGGAAAATATAGAGGCTTAAAGTAGTGGCTTAAAATCGTCCTACAATTATAGTTATCCTTTATAGATACATATTTTAGTTTCAGATCGACAGTTTAGCAAATATCTTCACGTTAATAATGAGATTTCCATCTTAAATTCTCATTCATTTATTCTTCCAGGAAAATGTGTTCTATCCAATCCTTTAATTCATTATTATTAACACAACCGGTTTCGGAATATATTATTATTTCTCCTGTATTTCTCAATCTGGTATAAATAAGATTGGAACTCGAACTCCTTATTATTCCAATTCACTTAATACACCAATCTTTTTGGCAGTTCACTTATTAAAATGTAATTATTGATAAATTTTTAATGGAACTCCGATGAATTTTACTAAATTTCTGCTTCATATATCCTATCACAATTTTTATTTTAATTCTTTCAACAAAATTAAGTTTTCGTTTCAAATCTAATAACCTCATAAAAATTCATAAAAGAAAGTACATCTCTAGTGTCTCATTTATAAGATATGGTTTATTATATTTGTTGCATTTATTTGTTAAATTTAAGTTATTAATTTTTTATGGATGTTAATTACTTTAAAAATGAAAATATTGTTCCTTTTTTTCTATTTATAAATAAAATCACAAGATTAGAAACGCCCCATTAATTTTTAATATCTAATCTTTTTATTTAGCTTATGATTTGGCACAATTTTACGCCGATCGGTAATAAATCGGAAAAATTCAAATTCGCCGATCGATAAACAATTTGCCAGGATCGTACATAACCAATGACAGAATAAAGCGTATTCCTGCTATAGGAAACGCGTCACGCATAATTCAGTTATATACGGGCAACGTAGTTAATGTGAAATCTACAAATAGCCCTGCGCGTAACAAAGTTCCACTGTAGCGGAACGAGAACAAGCGAGGATTTGAACTGGGTTTATAGGTCTCAGACGTTTTACTCGCCGTTTAGGTTCACGTTTATGCATCCGCTGGGTGCTACACATAAATACACCTTTGTACCGCCAGAGTCCGCAATCTCCTCCGTCGAATTCGTAACGAACGGCGTCCGTTTGAGAAGCTTGGAAGCACTAACAGACACTAAATTCGAATCACACCAGCACTCACCTCTTTTAGAAGCGGCCAGCACGTTCCCCAGGAGCACGGCAATGCCGGCAACCACTTCGAAATATATCCACAACATTTTTTACCTATAAACTGCATGTTTTCTCACAGCCATAGTCAATCGGAGACGATTAGTAATTTATTATTTTCGTTTTTCTCCTTTATTTATTTATTTAACGCGAACGATTCGGAACGGCGTTTTTCGATAGTTGTTTTATCACGTCGTGTACGGCCGTCAAGTTTATATAGTTAAGAGTTAAACGGGGTTAATCGTAAAAAAAATCCGTCCCGTTATCCTGCGGCCGGTTCGCGTACCCCACCGCCGGTCTCCTGGCACGCTCTTCTCCTCCCCAGAATCGCGTTTGTTGTTAAATATTGGGCCGAACAGCAATGTTCGAACACACAGTACGGCACGCACCCTGCGAGATGTGGAGCACTGCAAGCTTCATCGCGATGTGTGTGCGCGAGGCATCCCCAGCTCTCAGGACCCGATTCGGCGCGGAACGGCCGACCGGCCCTACCCTTCAGCGGGTGGACGGATGCGAGCGGGCGGCAGAGGCATAGCAGAAATGGCAGGCAGGCAGGCAGCGCGCGGGAGCAGCAGGATCGGCGGCGGCGGCGGCTGGAAAGTCCGCCGCCAGGAGCAAAACGAGTTACACCCGGCGAAATCGAACGGTGACTAGGACCGTTCGGTTGGCTCCGCGCCTTGCGTGTAACCGTTTGACGTCTACAGAGGCGCTCGTGTGTTCTGGACCAAATAAGTTTTTTTAATTTTGAGAGCGCGTTTCGTGAAAAAAGAAAAAACAGTGGCGGCTCCTCTTAAAACGCCAAGAAGCCAAGAAGTCTCACTATAGCAAATTACAAATTAATCATTAAAAAGCTTTTTTCTATTTTGCGTTCATAAAAACGCAATTGTAACACGCTTTTGCGTATCGAAAAGTGCGTAATTGTGATACGCCTTTTTTCATTTCTATAGGTTGGCTGTATTGAATACATTATGACAGAAAGCAAAATTGACGTTTAATGCATGTAAATTGTAAATACTTTAATCAAAAATTCTATACAAATTTAGTTTACATTGTTATTGTTATGAAACGTGGAATTACTGTATACATTTACACTGACGGAACAAGTATCTTGAGCATGTATTGTTATGCAGCAAATTCTTCGTAACAAAGTTTTGCTGAGTTATGTTATTGGCTTTAATGGTAGACTCTTGTGATTAAGAATCATTCGATGATATAACTCTAGAATGACCAGATGTACTTGGCCCTGATAAGTTGTGCGCTACAGCCACTTTACTTTCATAGATGTTTCGATGTAACCCTCAGCACCGTAGATGACTTCCATCCACCATGACGTTTTATAGTCAGCAAATCACTGCCTGCGTCTGCTAAGTGTGTAGCACTAGAACGTCTGAAGCAATGTCCAGTATAAAACTCTGAATTGGGCAATTTTAGAAAATCAGCTATTAATTTAGGCATTTTGCCAATCGTATTAATTCCAATCGGGCACGATATACAATAACCATTGCGATATGTAAGGAAGAATCTTGAATGATAATAATATTTTTTGGTCGCAGGCGACATATTTTTTAATTAAAGTAATCCATCTTTCATCCGTAATTGCAAAAACTCTTACGATATTATTTTTTGTTTTAGTACTGTCACCAAAATAATATCACTCTTAAATTCTAAATCATGTATGGACATATTTGTTATTCATCTCGTCTACAGGCACCTGTGTAACCCATTATTAAAACGATCTAAAATTAAATCCATTACATAAAAAATTACATTTTGCAAATAATATCGTACCTTTATTGCTAATACAATGCGTCAGAACCTTCTTCTATAAATTTATTATATCTTCAATGCATAAAATTTTAGATTTCTTAGCCTCGTATCCTCAGAGAATCGTTTTAATAGGCTTGTAATTTAATATATTTGATATGTCTGTATTTTATAAATGGAAAGCAAGACGAAGCATGGAATACATAGACCAAAGGTAGAAGATTTCTTATTTTTACCTTGTAATTCAAAATATGCCAAAAAATGTTTCAGATATTGTGTTGACAATATTCTGTACAGCCCATAGTTCAAATTGATGGTAGCATTTTTCATATACTGCTTTTGATTTTTTCGGTAATACAGTTTTTTTTACAGTTTACAGAGACTATATTATGAAATATATTGTTTAAACAATTTAAATAGCCGAATTTGAATTTTGAATTCGTCAAATGTCAATCGTATGTTAATGTGACCAACTTCATATAAAAATAAAACTCAACATTTTTAATGAGATTTTTATTAAGTATTTAATTTCAATTATAATGCAAAATAGAAAAAATAGTATAAAGGACTCGTTTCATAAGGCTTTTTGTCGCACTCGTTCATTAGAAAACTCGCCTGCGGCTCGTTTTCTAAACTTGAACTCGTGCGACAAAATCATGCCTTATGAAACTCGTACTTTAATATACTATTATTTTCTTTAAAAATACCGATAAATACACGTACACACACACACTTAAGTACAGAAAGAACGTTGCGACTCCCATAATTTGATGTGACGAAACACGCTTTGTATTTATAAGGAGAAATAAACTATTACTGCCATGCTTGAATTGATGGAGTCGGTGGCTGATGCGTTGGATGATAAGGATAACATTAAATTACTATGCTGTGACCTGTCAAAGGCCTTCGATTGTGTCGACCATGATGCTCTACTATCTAAACTAGAATTTATGGCAGTTAGAGGAACACCGCTTCAACTGATAAGAAGCTATTTGAAGGATAGGTCAGAGCAGGTGTATTGGAGGGGAGTACGTCCAAAGTAAACATCATAAACAGAGGTGTTCCACAGGGGTCTATCTTGGGACCTCTACTCTTCATAATTTACACTAATGACTTACCATCAAATATGTCATGCTCAAAAACCATAATGTATGCGGACGATACTTCCTTACTGATACGTGAGTCCGCATTGATTACCCGGGAGAGGCCTTGGGGAGCGCTAGTGAGTGATTTAGTTCAAACAAACTGCAACTAAATATGCAAAAAACACAAACGCTACATTTCTCACCAGCTAACAACCAGGGAGATTCTATTAAGTTTCTTGGCGTTATATTCGATAGCGAAACGTCTTTTAAAGAACATGTATGTACACTGCAATCTCAACTAGCAAAATCCATCTATGCTATCCGGAGAGTAAAAAAAGTAGCTGGAGAAGATGCTGCTCGCCATGCTTACTTTGGGGTTTTTCATGCTAAGGCGACTTATGGTATTCTGCTGTTGGGGATCTGTCGCATCGAGGAGGGTTTTCCTGCAATAAAAAGAAGCTGTTAGAGCTATCGTGGGTGTAAGTGCAAGCACTAGTTGCAGAGAACTATTTTTAAAACTTAAAATACTTACCTTACCCTCATGCTACATACTCACCTGTCTGCTGCACCTCCATAAATCAAATAACATCCCCACCCATAGCAACTATCATGATTACAACACCCGTAATAAAACCCACTACGTTATTCCTCACCATCGCATAAATCGCACACAGACCAGCACCAACTATACCGCTATAAAATTATACAACTGTCTGCCCAGCTACGTCAAGAACATGGACTCGAAACGTTTTAAAAGGAAGATGACTGGTTTTCTCCACTCCAAATCGATTTACACCATAGATGAGTTCTTCAAAGCGGATTTTACACGACTTTGAGTAGACCTGCACCTTTTACTGACTTCATCTGATAATGTATATGTCCTTGTATTTGCCTAATGACGATGGTAATTTCATGCCAGTTTTTTTACTTCTGCAATATTCCGCAGCTTTCATCTTTTTGCATATACATATGTGTTTTTTCTTTTTTTATATAGTTACATATATTTTGTATTGGACGATTTCATATACTGTATTTTTTTATGTACACTATCATGAAAATATATATTATTATTATTATTCTTGTTATTATTATTATTATTATTATTATTATTTATTTATGCAGACAAGCGGCGAGCGATTAGCCACGTCTAAATTGGGACCAATTTTAGACGTTTGGTGGTCCCCAAGGAGAGTTAGCGGAAGAGGGAGTGGTCGGACCATCCCCTTGGTCGGACTACACAGCAAAAATTACATTAAAGTGGGGCCAGCCGCATCTTGACCCGCTGACCGTTGGTTGATTGAGTCACGCGCTAATTAGTCATGATTCATTCTTAGCGCGTCATCAGTACAGAAAGACACTAGTGAGTGCCAGATCAACAACCTCGGGTGCAGTCGTTATTGTTTGTTGTTTTTTTTTTCTGTGTTGTGCCGTGTATGCGTGTGTCTATTTTTTTTTGTTATCTTACTTCCTCTGTCGGACTACACGGCAAAAATTAAATTGAAATGGAGTCATATAGGAAAGATGCTAGTGAGTGCCAGATCAACAACTTCGCGTGCAGTCCTTATTGTTTATTATTTTTTTCTGTGTTGTGCCGTGTATGCGTGTGTCTATTTTTTTTTGTTATTTTACTTCCTCTGTCGGACTACACGGCAAAAATTAAATTGAAATGGAGTCAGCTGCATCTTGACCCCCTGTCCGTTGGTTGATCGAGTCACGCAGTAGTTAGTCATGATGCATTCTTAGCGCATCATCAGTATAGGAAAGACGCTAGTGAGTGCCAGGTCAACAACATCACGTGCCGTCGTTATTGTTTATTGCTCACTCAAAAGGTTTATGCGTCTGCTTCTAAAATACAAAAAAAATAATAGAAACAGTTACTTAAGAAATAATTGGATTTGCGTTATGACCCAAAGCCAGTTGCTTTTTTTTTTCCTTGCGTTTTATTAGGAGGAGATTTAACATGGGCGAGCTTTAGTTTTTCTGTGCTTGGTAAGTTAAATATTTTAACTCAATTAAACTCAGCCTATAGAAACGTAAAATTAGAACAACGAAAAAGTTGACAAAAATTTCGAATTCGATTGTGCGGTACACTAGAATTAGCCTTACGAGGACACGATGATTTATGATGTAAAAATTTATTTGACCCTCGTAACATTTCCTAATTTTTCAATTTAACATCTATGTGATTTTCCCAGTTTAGCGACTGATCGAAAGTAATACCAAGTAGTTTTGCCGACGTTGTTTCTTCAATAGACTTACCTCCCATTTTAACAGGTATGCTTTTGTTTATTCGAATATTGGATGTTGAAAACTGCATTGTTTTGGTTTTACCTGGATTCATAGAAAGGTCATTTTTAGAGAACCACTTTCCTATATTGTTTATTTGAATCGAGCAACTCTGGGACAGTTCTGTTACATTTGATTGGCTGTTGACAATAGTGATATTGTCCGCATACATTACCAGTTTCCTTTTTTTTAGCGTTCAACTTGAGGTCATTCATGTATAATGTGAACAATAGTGGACCCAATATAGAACCTTGAGCCACACCAGCGCGTAATCGGACTTTGCTATAGTAAATGCGATCAAGTTTTACTACTTGCTGTCGATTTGTAGTATAAGGTAATAACCACCTCTTGCAGTTTCCTCTAACTCCAATATCTTCTACTTTCTCTTCTAGTTTATTATGTCTATGCTGTCGAATGCTTTAGTAAGATCTACTAATGTAGTAAATACAATCTCTCTATTATCAATCCTCTCATATAATTCATTTAGAATGCCAGTAAGAGCCGTTATAGTTGAGAAAGCTGTACGAAAGCCATACTTTTGAAGGTTTATCAGGTCAAGCTTGTTTAGGAAGCAGTTTGTGGTGAGGGGTCTAGCAGAAGTTTACAGCATTGTTTAGGAAGGATATCAGTCTCTTTGCCATGAACTTTTCCATTATCTTTGATAGGATTGATTGAAGTGTAATTGGTTTGTAGTTACTTAGCTTCTCTATACCACTCTTTTTTTGAACAGGAATCACTTTGTTAGTTTTTAAACAATTCTGAAAAATTCCTGTCAAAAAAAGGTTGAATACTAATGATAAACATTAGCATCCATTTATAATAAGAATTTGTTGGAGGAAACTGCCTTTTGTTGTATGTATTTATAGATACATAGCCGAAGACATTTCTTAATAACCTAAAAAGAATGTTTGAGCAAACCTGGAACAGATTAGTGAACAGCTCTTTATTTTGTGTAAGTGATAGGAAAGGGATGAAGAGGTCATTGTTTAAAGATAAAGATGAAATTGAACACGATAATCGTAATAAATTGGTAAATGACCTGAATTTGAAATTAAATTGTTACTATCTTGTTTTAAAAGAAGCAAATTACAAATTACCTGATTAATTCTCAAAAATTAAGTGGTAATGGAGATAATTATCGTTAACATTATTAAAGAAATTGCACAAAAAATAACATCGCACTTAAAATATGTCTTTAAGTAATAATTATTGTAATCTGAACTATCAAAATACCTTAAGCATATTCGAAAATTTTCTACCTCTGTGGTATTATATAATATCCTTCCAAGTTTTCAGTGTTGGTTTATATATTAGAAATCACGAAAACGAATTAATTCTTTAACCTTATCAATATTTCGACACCCAGAAAATTTGCAATTTCTGTGAATCTCAGGCATATCTATAATTACACAATGAAAACTTGGAATCAAATCTAGTAAATTAGTTAAAAATCAAAATTTATTACTTACGTTTTGAAGAGCAAAGATGACGGCGTTTTAACATCGGCAAGCGCAACTGCGCAATATTAGCGGATAAAGTGAAAAAATCGTCATGATAGTGGAGAAAACGTGGGAATTTATAAGAAACCTATTAAAAACAATGGGAAATACTCATAAAATTCCAACCTACATCATATTTAGAATTACAGGTGTTTAAGGTTAGAGGTTAGACACATTTGTTTGCAGTGCGATGAAGCAATAATTGCCAACATTCATTCAAGGAACTGAAGTTGATTTTTTTTCGTATCAATAGTTGGGGATCATGATATTATAGCTATGTTCGTTTGTTTCTAATAACACGTATTATCTTTTCATATCCATGCCCTACACATAAGAACAAACGTGTGACTATGATAGCAAGGAGACGTTTCCGTACGGTATATCGAACTCTGTTTATGAGCAACTGCGGGGATGGCCATGGTATAACGGTAGAGATTAACTCTGGAGCAGGTGCGCTTCCCTAGTAGCAAAGGAGATTACACACTAAATAGCACCTATAAGGCGCCAGCGGCCTCCAGAGGATTAAAAGGGAACTGTTTGCTAGCGCATTGTAGCACAAGATTTAAGAATGGGAAGGGCGGTATTGGTAATGCTGCAAACTTCTCCTAGACTCCTCACCACAAATTGCATTAAACTGGACGTACGTTTCGATAGCAAAGCTATCATCATCAGCAGAAATACTGAACTGAATAACTACACTAAAACTACCCAAATTTATACCTAAAAAAGGTCATGCTACAATGATCACGGTAATGGCTGACTGCCGTCATGCTTAACTAGTCACTAATCCTAACTCCGTCTGATATACTACTTCTACTTAATAAACTATAAAGACAAGAATTTAAGGGTCCTAAATCTGAGTTCATTAAAATATGTTTGTTTTTATATATTTCCGTACCCTCATAACAATTTAATTGCACGTAGTTGACTACGTGTTTTAACTACTAGTTTTAACTAATTTTACATTGTCAACTTTATGGTTTTCTTTAAGCATATGTAGGGCTACACTAGATTTGTCAAACCTTCTAATTTTAAGATGAGCCAAATGCTCCTTATAACGCGTTTTAATGATCTTTAGTTTGCCAATATATACATTACAAATCTTTACAAGATATTTTATAAATACCTGATTTGTCCAAATTATCTACTAGATTTTTAAGGTTACGTAAAATATTTTTAAGACTATTATTTCAAATAGTTACTATGCTAGATTGAATTTAGAGAAATTTTTTTTGTAGACCTTTCGTATAACTTGGATAAAATGGTAATTTAACACATTTCTTATTCTTCCTGTCATTAATTTCTAAAGTACTTACATTTCTAATTTTTATTTTGTTTTTATGTTTCTAATGGTATTATATACAACGTCTAGAGAGAGGGAAGTTTGCGGTCATCAAATCATCGAAATTAAGATCGCAGGTCGGATCGGCGAAACGTCCAAAATAAATTACATATTTTAACATTAATAACCAATCGACGGCATAATATATGCACTATTCTTCTACAAAATGGTTAAAAGGATGTTTTAGCGTACATTAAGGATCTTTATTGTTCTCTTCCTATCTCTGACAATGTTACCGCTATTCTTCAACGACAATCGTATCGTTAATTGAGATATGATTGATGCATTTTTTTCATTCAACCATTTTTATTTGTCGTTAGTGCAGCTTTTGATTTATTAACACTTGTTTAGTGAAATGTTGCTAATAAGAAGATATTTAGGAAAAACGTACTTATATTTTTCCTTAATTTACTTTGACGCTTGTATGCCATTGTTTTTCTTGTTACTTTAACATATGCGCTTTAAATCTCGATTCATGCCTTTGGCGAATTCATACAGACATGCATCGTAAACACATTTACATCCCCAGAGCGCTGCTATTATCCTGCACACCGTCATATTTATGTAGAATATACAGATTTACTCTACAGCCCGCGAAGCTACATCGATAAATACGTAGGAAAAATACCAACCTCGCATAACGCGAGCCAAAAAACGAATAAGAAACGAGCTAATATCGAAAGAGTAGTCTCAAAGGCCTAGCCGCATAGCGCGCGAAGTCCTCCAGAGAATTAGCGGAACACAATACTCGGCAAATGACAGAGAAGGAAATATAAACGGCGTACGTCGGGGAGGGAAGGCGGCGCCCGAGTTTGTAACAATTTACGATTATCCGGGATGTGTAGGCGCCTCCGCCAAACGGCGACACGATTGGAAAAACTCAGCTCTTCGACTCTCTCTCGGCGTTCCGCTATTCAGAAAGAAACGAGGTGAAACGACCAGGTGAGACGCAGTGGGAAGGTGAAAATTTTCATAACGATCGAAAATCTACATCGGGTTTTCTATTTCTCTTTTTTAATTCGGGAATGCCCTAGACGCCGCGTCCAATTTGCGCTCGCTTGTTGTGCGCCGTTTTGAATTACGGTTGTCGGAGCAGGCACTGCACCTAACTTGATTTGAATTCGCGGAGCATTTAGTCGCCTTGGCGGTGCCGCGGAGCGTTGAATGTTCTCGTGAAATATGAAGGTCACGTATATGAGGAAATCAATTCTGAAAACTTCGCCTGCTTAGCGAAACCGCGCAATGTGATGTAAGAATTGAAGAGGGTTACATTTATAAATGACACGGTTATATTTTGAAGGGAACTGAACTAAGATACAGAACGTGAATTTCAGCAAAAAACACTTTTAGATCAACAATTCTAAAGGCCGTAGATGGGAAAGTATAATGCCCTTGAGCGTAATTTCAATCTTGTATGTCGTATAAGTTACACTGGATGGCCATTATATTTCTGCAAAATATGAACCCTAAAAAGTTATAGTAATAGTTTTGGCGAAAAAAAGTTATCAAACTTCTATCTCTTCTAACAGATATAGAAAAAAGGTATGGAAGATCCTCGCATGCTTCCCTGGATTTATGGATATCATTTGATTAGGGTTTGGTCCACGAATACCGGCTCCTGCGCTCTGGCTGGATTTGGATTCGTCCGTGAATTATATATATATATATATATTATATATAATATAATACAGTAACCTCACGATCATATGAATACTACTTTTGAGAAATGATAAAATATGTGAAATGTGATTAGTTTACACAATCGCAAGTCTACTGTAAATCGGTCAGCCCAAGGAACGACTTTCGTTATCTCCCAGCATTTGCCAAGGACTTTGATTATATATAATATACTTATATAAAATCAATGGCCACGGAGTAAGGGAAAACCATGGCAAAAACCTTACTCTGGGAGGATCTGGGAAGAAGTGCCAGACCTTATTACTGATAGCCGCAAATTATTATTATCCTTCTTAATGCCGAAGAGCAACCTCCACGTCTCCTCAAATTCCGATAGCCTTGCCGTTCTCGCGTAGCTGCTCCTTTTTCCACATTCAGAAGTGGAACAGGAAGATGATGACCTAAAAAAACAAACAAAACAACAGCATACCTATTCTAATACTTAATAATAACTTAATCCTAATTATTCTAACCAAGAGTAATTAAATAAGATTTTTATTTTGAATATTTGTAGTTTAAACACCCATTCGACCACTAAAGACATAAAATATTCATTTATAAGCATGCTACCCTACTAACTATCTAAATATCATACCGTAGCCTATCTAGTTCTTAGCAACATTACTAAAAAATTCCCACCATTCGATCGACTCATTATCCTATATTCTGTTTCGCGTCGCGGCAATTTAAGCCCCTAGCTAATGCCTACCCTCCGTACGCGACCGCCACTCATCAGTGAGTGGACATTCAAATAAGACTACAGCGCCAGAATGTTGCGTTAGCCCTGGTCGTTGTTTTAACTTAGTGGATTTTCCAGCTCAATTTCGTATTAGAGGGCAGCACCCAGATACTTGACTTCTTTGGTTTAATTGCAGCTCCTGGCAAAACAGTCTAATGCCGCTAGGTCATTAGTTTCCTCATATTGATGAAGCAACCAACTTTGGTTTTTGTGGCTTAACTGCGAGTCCTTGTGTAAAGCAACATTCCTCCACCAACCGTAGTGCATTACGATGATACCTGCCACTACGCCTGGAAACTTGCCTTTAGCTACTATGACAATATCATCAGCGAACCCCTGCTTCCGTATTCCTTTGTAGTTATCCACAACCATGCTCCCCCTTGAGAGTCATCTCTCAAATCGTGCTCATGGCGATTGCTTTTATCTAGCATTTGAGTCATGGACCACTCTTACTCCTCAGCATTGTAGTTCAACCCATCTGCTGGTCGTGTGACTAAGTTCCATCGAGGGCGTTGATGTGTTATCAAAGGCGCCTCTATGTCTAAAAACACTGCAAGGCAACTTCCTTTTGATGGGCACCTTTCTAGCCCTCCCACCAAACTATACAGGGCCGCCTCTCCTGATTTGCTCATCTGCTATGTCTATTGCAGGGAATGCAGAGAAGATCTAACAAGTGCTCCTGTAATATTAAGGTGTATAATTTTTTCCATAGTCTTCGCCATGAAAGAAGTAGGATTAATTGTCTAGAATGATTTGCGATGAGTAGTCATGTGTCCTTTTCCGGTTTCGGATGAACACAACCTAGTATTTAAGGAATGTAACCCAAGGCTTGCTACTCTTAATATCTCCAATAGAAGCCCCGTGATGTCTCCAATTGCCTCTTGCAGCAATCTTGGAAACACTCCATCTTGTTCTCGGGATTTACACGGTTCAAAGGATTCAACTGCCAATGAGGTTCGAAATATCGTTTGATTTCTTCCATCTTCCTTAGACGCCCTCCTCACTGCGTCTGATTGGTCTGTTTTCCGAAGTCCACCCTGTCCGAGCCGGGAAAGTGCACGCTGAGAAGGTACTCGAGAGTCTCCTCCGCAGTAGATGTGAATCTGTTGTTCGGCAACTGAATGGACCTGAGTGTATTAGAAGAGTCGTTTTTACAGAATTGACCATGTCAGCGACACCTTCTATGCCCTCACAGACGCTTCTTCACGCCTTCTTCTTTGATTCTTTGATTTTTTGTATATGGTATTTATGTTAGCCTTGTAAGCTTTCCAATTTCCCTTTTTTTTCGCCTTGTTAAATAACTGGAGTGTTTATCTTCTGAGCGTGTTCAACTCTTTACTCCCCTAAGCAACCTGTCTTGACGAGCGGCGCTCCCTTAGTGGAGAGTTTGTTTTCATAACACGAGAAAATGGTCTTGCAACCATACAAGGAACTCTAGTTTCCTCGCTATTTCCTGATCCTTACAGGATAGTTACGGGCTGCTGCAGAGAGATCTTCCGTAGGACTCCATTAGATCTTCTGGGATCCCTGTACGTTTTTCAGCTCCGTTACGTAATTAGAAATTTCATAGGATATGTCACGCATGATCAGACAGAGCTGGATCGTCCGATACGTGCCAATTCCTGGGTTTCAGCACCCTTCGAGTGTTATTATCAATTACTGATAACCTTTCGATGTTCTAAAGGTTGGTTTGTCGCAACGGGTTCAGACAGTCAGTACAGTAATACACATACTCAAATAGAGACTTACCTCTAGAATTATGTCTCTGCTACCCCATGTCCACTGATGAGACAAAATGTTTTTTTTTATTTTTGATCACGTATTTTTACATTTAGTACACTAAATATTTGCCTGCATTCGTATTACAAGTTATTTTTCTTTTTCTTGTCAAAAAGAAAATTGTAGTTCAGAAGCATAGAAGAAGGACAGCTACCTGAAGAGTAACACAAGATATGCATTTAAATGTGGATCATACTTTCCCCACTGCCCTATTTACTTACTCCAGCAGCTTATCCACGTTCTCACATACACATCCATATAAGAGTCAGCAGATGCAGGTCGGTACATACGTTTAAATTGAATCGTTCGGTTTATTCCTTTTTGCCGTCTCTGCACGTACACTGATTCTTTTTGATGTTCCATCCTTTAGCAAAGTAAATCCAGTTTACAACGTCGAGTGGACACATATTCGAATCTCTTTGATGCATTTGTTATACAGTACTTTAGCAATAAGACGCATGATCGTAAAGTATATAGAAGTGGTCCCATTTCTTGCGCAATATATGGAAACGCAAAGTTTACGCAACTAGTTACTACTGAATAATTAAACAACGTAAATTCATAGTTGATTTTGTCATTAGTCATAACGCATTCTATGCTATTAGTTAAAAAGTTAAGTAAAGGGTAAAAATGAACGTAAATCGAAAATTTTAAAGCAAAACCGGGTATTGTGATTTTTTTATTTAATTTTATCATTTCCAATTTACATTACACATACTTATACAAAACAAAATAAAATTAGTGTTTGGCAGCTTCAATAAAATTAAATGTAACTTTTTTGTTTTTATTATACAAAATGGTGGCAAGACCGGTGGAAACTTATGCATTTCTAGTGGGGTGGACAAAGACACAGCAATAAACTGCTATAACTGAGCTTAGCAAGTAACAGAGGCTTGTATGTTTATAAATAATGCGCAATGAGGACTACTCCTACAGTCACAATGTGATGCTCCTAGACCTGCCGCCTCTCCGGTTGGTGATAATGGGGGAGGTATATATGACCCTTCTCAGATTGTAAGAACTATCGAGTTTAAAGATATTCAGGGTTGGAATACCATATTATCATCCAGTGTACGGAAGGCAACCTTTTGGGAATGAAGTCAGGCCACATAATTTAGGCATATCTGCTTTTAACAGAAAATTTGAGGTGAAAATGCCAAATCACACAACAAGCACTCTTTCACTTGGAAAATATACCAAAGTCTTTTAGGCAGAAGCACACTGAGAAAAATATTGGACATGATATCAATAATCTGCATTCATTGAGGGAATTTTCATCGTCAGAACGAGATTTGTCGTTGTTATGATAAAATATTATTTACAATCTTTGGTTAAGTAATAATAAGATCCATTGGTGAAATAAATTAGTTTTCATTATTATAACAAATTATTTTACATACTGCTGTGAACTGATTGTCCAAGCATATAAGTTTAAAGAAATTAAAAATGACAAAATTAATTTAGCTAGCTCAGCAAAAATGAATTTAAAAGGGCGCCAGAGATTCTTAAATCTCAGAGAAACTTTTTTAAAAAGTAATAGTGGGCGTTTACAAAATTTACTTTCTTTAAAATCCCCAAAAATTGACATGGCAGATTTAAAAATAAAAGAACTATTCAAGATTATATTTACAATCATTAGATTTTTATTATAAAAAGAAAAAAAAAAAAACATTTACTACAAATTACAGGAAAAATGAAAACCATAAATATAAGATTCTGGCAAAAAACAAACCTGCATAAGACTCTACAATTTAAAAAGGACAATGCAAATCCTTTAGCAAACAAAAATGTGAACTCGTTCTAGAAGGAATTTTTATACCACAAAAATCCACGTGGCTCAAAAATTCAAGCAAACTACAAATTAAATTCAATCAACGTGAGAAAACAACCAAAATCAAAAATGAAATTAAATCAAGTCACAGCTTCACTTCACCTACCCCGAGGTGATAAAATAAAATTAATTTGATAACTACAAAAAAAAACGGAATATTTAAACTCTAAACGCGATTACTTCTAAAACGAATATTATTAAAAAGCCTTACATGTATTGTGCACAAATACCCAACACTATTTAACAAAAGAATTACTAGATAGACGATTTTAAATTCAAACAACGAACTACATCTTAAACTGAAAAAGGATTACCAGAAACGGTAACCAAAACAACTAAACAAGACTATACACGGGCTCGTCTATCTGGTAACTCCTCGGGCCTCTAGGTAACATTCTCATATATATGAAATTTACAATCTGCGTGCGATGACCGCAACGCATCGCAAAGAAAAAACTAGCAAATAAACTATACAATACTGGTACACGCGAAATGTACAAATAAATGAAATTAACTATACACAACTGACCAAATAAAATGATACTAACAATTAAATCAAAATTCTTAGCAAAATACACAACTATAAGAATAGCGAAACTCTATCATTGTTTTGACAAGGCTGATTTGGAATAAATAAAATTACACATTTAAATTTCCGAAACCCGGGGTGCCAGAGCATGGCACATCTCCCAATTGTTGAGGAGAAAACGAAAGTTTCAACGAAAATAGAGTGTTTCTCCTTAAAATTGTACGCACACGAAAAATAATATTCTAAAGTTTCCCGCACTAAACGAACAATACCGTATCTCCGCACACAGGGGTGAAAACGTCACTTCCGGGTGATGAAAACTACCCGGAGTCGTGGTGGGAGTGTCCAACATACCATCCGGTTGATCCAGTTTTGAACAGCAATCGGGATAACAGTGGTATGGCAGACGATGTGGCAGTCGGTGTGCAGTGGTGGTCTGCATCATGAAAAACTTCTCCACTCCATGATGTACCTCTCGCTTTATCTCCAGAAGGATAGCTCAAAAAAACAGAAAATCTTTAAATTGTGCTCCAACATGGCTTCAGGAACGGGATTTTTCTTAAATTTGACAGGGTTTGACTTGGCTTCATTAAGACAGTGTTCGGCATCAATAACAATAATGGGCAACTTATTTTGTAAGGATACATTCTGGATCGAAATTTCCTCGACTTCAGCTTCAGACTTCTCATTATGATTGCTTTTAATTTGATTTTCGACATTTGGGGATTCGATGTGGGAATTGATAACTTCTTCTGGGAATTCTCCTTGGGATTTGCTGACTACTTCTGGGAATTCTTCTTGGGAATTGTTGATTACTTCTGGGAATTCTTCTTTCTCTACCTCTAACTCACCAAAAACCTCAACCTCGATATCCTCTTCGGATCCAACATCTCCAACAACTTTTTCGCTACCTTGTATATCATCACCTCTAACTTTTCCGCAACCTTGTATTTCAAACTTAAAACTATCATCACAATATTTCATTTTTTCATCATCCTTTTCATCATCAACATTTTCATCATCAACAAACATTTCATTCTCCTTTTCTCTACTTAAATCATCATCAACATTTCCTCTTCTCTA
Organism: Protaetia brevitarsis; assembly: GCA_004143645.1. NCBI lineage: Eukaryota > Metazoa > Arthropoda > Insecta > Coleoptera > Scarabaeidae > Protaetia > Protaetia brevitarsis. The sequence goes on from RXPK01002151.1 coordinate 32,855, forward strand.
CCTAAACTATTAACATTATCATCCTCTTCCCTTTTTCTACCTAAATCATCAACAACTTTCTCTTCCCTTTCTTTATTCAAAACATCAACATTTTCATCAACTTTATCTTCCCTTTCTTTACTCAAAACATCAACATTTCATCCACTTATCTTCCCTTTCTTTATCTAAATCATCAACACTTCAACTTCCCTTTCTTACTCAAATTAACAACATTATCATCAACTTTCTCCTTATTAGAAGTATCTGAACCCGATGATCTCTTCCCCTTCCGTCTGAATATCTTTCTTTTCTACATCAACTACACTATAATCTTTTTCAACCATCCATCAATTTTCTCAATACTTCTGTCATATTTCTGTATCAATTCTTTGTTACTAGCAATCAATTCTTTATTAGTAGCACTCAATAACTCTTTTATCATCGACATCATATCATTCATACTATTAATACTTTCCTTATTGTTAGTCCTGTTTCCTCCATCTCTCTGAATATCCTTTTCGTCCATCCTTCCCTTTTGTCCTGCCACAATTTCCTTTTCGTCCATCCTTCCCTTTTGTCCTGCCACAACCGACTCCTTCCTGCCATGAGTTCCTTGGCTCCGCCAACTCTGGTGTCCAGGAACGTCCACTTCCTGATCCCTCGTGGTCCTGTCCATCTTCATTCTCGCAGCGGTGTACATAAAAAGTTTTTAAAACGCACACGATCAGACTTGTCAACGCAACGAGAAATTCTCACAAATTCCAAACACGGGATCCTAATCTTACTAATTACAATTACAATAATATCGCCCCGCACGTTGGAATTGCCATAAATTATGCTCAAAAACTGCATGAATCTAAAATGACAAAAGGACGAAGCAATCCCATAAAAAAAACAAAAGACAGAATGTCTTGGTTGAATCAAAACCTGCATGAGAATTTAACTTAATAAAAAAAGGTAATGCAATAATATCGTGCCACTCCGTTGGGCGCCATAAATTTATGCTGTGACTGCATGAGTTTACAAATAAAAAAAAAACAAAATTACGAAGCATGAATATAAGATTCTGGCAAAAAACAAACCTGCATACGACTCTACAATTTAAAAAGGACAATGCAAATCCTTTAGCAAACAAAATGGTGAATTCGTTCTAGAAGGAATTTCTTATACCACAAAAAATCCACGTGGTCTCAAAAATTCAAAGCAAACTACAAATTAAATTCAATCAACGTGGAGAAACAACCAAAATCAAAAATGAAATTAAATCAAGCTCACAGCTTCACTTCACCTACCCCGAGGTGATAAAATAAAATTAATTTGATAACTACAAAAAAAAACGGAATATTTAAACTCTAAACGCGATTACTTCTAAAACGAATATTATTAAAAAGCCTTACATGTATTGTGCACAAATACCCAACACTATTTAACAAAAGAATTACTAGATAGACGATTTTAAATTCAAACAACGAACTACATCTTAAACTGAAAAAGGATTACCAGAAACGGTAACCAAAACAACTAAACAAGACTATACACGGGCTCGTCTATCTGGTAACTCCTCGGGCCTCTAGGTAACATTCTCATATATATGAAATTTACAATCTGCGTGCGATGACCGCAACGCATCGCAAAGAAAAAACTAGCAAATAAACTATACAATACTGGTACACGCAAAATGTACAAATAAATGAAAAAACTATACACAACTGACCAATAATTATGAGATAACTAACTAAAATCAAAATTCTTACAAACACAACTATAGACATAGCGGAAACTCTATCATTGTTTTGACAAGGCTGATTTGGAATAGATAAAATTACACATTTAAATTTCCGAAACCCGGGGTGCCAGACCATAGCAATACGTTAGTCCATGGATATTTGTTATGGTAACTATATATTCATACGTTCAATAAATATTTTGTCAATAATATGAATATGAACGTATGTACATTGTTATTTTTACCTATAATTTTCATAAAATGAATGAAATATAATATATATAAACACAAAGTATTAAATAATACCTTCTTCGTTAGTTCAATGGTTTGCAATTTATTGCAAAACCGAACTGATAGCATACCTTAATGAAAGGTGTACGGCAGTGATTGAATTACTGACTTACGCCGCGCTTGCTGACAGTGTGAGAGTTTGGTGAGTAGCAACTCTGATATCTTTGGGGGAGGGGGGAATCGAGAATAATACTTGAGAGGCAATACTGATGAAAGTATGAAGAACGCTAAAGACCAATTTTAATGCATTATTTCATACAAATTTCTTTCATTGTTTCAGGACCCATTTTTGGTTCAGTGCATGCGCAATGTTACATTATGCAACGGAAATTAATGAGAAAACATAAAAACATACGGATCTACATCGCAACTGATAGCCAAACGATAGGGTACTAATAAAACCCAAGATGCAATCAAGACTCATTTTAGAATGTATTGGACAGCTTAAAATTCTGACAGATCACAGCAACTTCGAAGAAAACGGGAAAGCCGATGAGTTAGAAAAAAGGGATCATCGGCTTTATTAATAAGCTCAGAACCTTTTGTAGGAGTGTTCAAAAATACAGTAGGAGAACATGTAAGGAGTTGGCTCAAAGAAAAACACAAGGAACAATGAGGGAATATACCTAACCAGGCAAATTCATGCACTAAGAAAAATAATCCAAATGAACAATATATTTAGAGTATTTTATATTAACGACAACTATATTTTTTAATAAGTACAATTACATAGTTATTCGTTATTAATGCGCTACGCAGTAACAGTGAGTAAAGTAAGCCTTCTAACTGTGATATAGTCTGAAGTACTAAAATATATAATAGAATAGAATAATTTATTTGGTTAGCGGACACAGAGTGTATATAACCAGTCACAAAGATCAGATAAATTAAGAAAGAAACATAAAAATAATCAAATTAAAATAAAATAAAACTAAATGCAATTTATAAACTAAGTTAACCAAAATTGTAATTCGTTATAATATTAAATATAAGAAATAGAGAATTACTACACGAAACAAGACTGGTGAAAACGGGTGATAAATCTTAAAATTTGTGGATAAAAGGTTATAGATTTTAATGCCCATATTCTTTAAACCTAAGCTCGTAACAGAAAGTGTACATCCTGCTGTATGTAGTTGTTCTCTATTTCTTGTAAAATGATGGTAATATTCTGAATTTAATCTAAAACCGTCTCTGTTAGTAAATATATAAACTGCGGCCTCCATTATATAGATACACGCTAACCACAGTATTTCAAATTTCTGAAAAGGTGGTCACATGATCACTGAAATGAGCACCCGTTAAAGATCTAAGTATTGCTTTTTGACCAAGAACACCTTTCTGGCAGCCGCTGAGACCCCATAACAAAATTCCGTATCCTAGCGAGAATGTATTTCTGCATAATATAACGCGACTAGACACTCCACGGTTATTCGCACACTCAAACAACGAAATACGTAGCATTTACTATGTAATTTACTAGCTAAGCCTTGACAATGTTCGGTCCACACAGAATTGTCTCCAAAAGTAACGCCTAAGAACTTAGTGGATTGAGCTTTCTGTAATGTACATTATCTATAACTCGTATAAAGACCATGTATTTAGTCTTTTCTAAACTTAATGACAGCTTGTTACTAGCAAACCAATCCGACAGAGTACACAATAAGGCATTAGCAATGTATTCAGTATCGTCGTTGGTTGTCAAGAGAGCTATGTCATCGGCATAAATGGTTAAAACATTTCAGGTAGAAAAATACTGTATCATTATATATAGACTAAAAAAAACAGGTCCCAGAACTGCATCCCTGCGTACCCCATATTGACAGGTAGAGTTGAAGATTTAAGATATTTTATTTTATTTTGAAGCCTAAAAGGCTCTTTCGGTGAGCTTCCGCAAAGCCGCGACTGTGTTCCAAGCTGAGGTTGCTGCAATCATCTGTGTCCGAAAGATAGAAAGATGTCCCGAGCCAGTAAAATCTTCTCTGACAGTCAATCCACATTTAAAGCGATCAGCTCCATATGCGTGGACTCCTAAAGTTGATTTGGGACTATGTAAGCGCCCTAAATGGAGGTGGCACCCAAAGGAAACTAACCCTGGCTGGGTCCCTAGCCATCGGGCGTGAGAGAAATGAGGCGGCGGACGAGCTGGCAGGCGAAGTTCGTCAAGGCCATTCGTTGAGCCGGCCCCTCTTTCGGCACTACCAAATCGCAAATTTAAAAATCCATCAATGAATGGATACATAATCAGTCCAGAGAGTGGTGGCAAAAATCACGACAAAACAGGCAAAAGAGCCTAAAGGAGCAGAGCCTGAATTCACGAGAGATCTAGACTATCAAATGATGTAGTCTTGTGACTGGTCGCTGTAGACTGAATAGGCATATGACAACATAGCGGGAGATTTTTGCAACCTGCAGCTACTGCCAAGAGGAGTTAAAACACCAATCATGTGCTGTGCAATGTGAAGGCCTGCGAGACGAGGTTTCTAGTAGATGAGGAGGAGAACCCCACAGCTAGTAGCTACATAAAAGCCCCTCTCAAGATGATAACCTAATTAAGAGGCAAAATTAGAGAGCGTCCTCTAGGAAAAAGGGTCACAGTAGATGAAAGGTCGCGTAAACAGAGCCATAGGCACCCCAATCCAATCTAATCATTTGCCACCATGTATTCTCAATCCTCCAAAAATTCTGTATCGTCTCCTACCTTGAGTTCACCGATGCTCCCACTTTGCTCATTTTCCCACTTTAACCTTACGTTTTACCGCCTTCATTATACTTTTTTTCCAACCTCCATTGATGTCTTTCCCAACTGAATTTCTCTTTCTTCTTTATCTCTCGCCAATTTAGTGTTGCCTCAATAATACTACACAGTTAAAGTCTTATTTTATTACTATTAATACAAACCGCCTTATCACACTATACACTACCGACTAATGGCGTTACACCTACAGTTCCAACTGTTAAACTTAAGACTACTATTACTCTTAATGACAACTAGACTCAGCACCATCTATACGCAGATGAATCTTGAACTTTATATAATCAAAATATACTTCATTTTAAATCGTTATTTTCTTAAATTCTATTTTAACTATATCGGAACTAGTTTTTGGAGGTCCGAAAGGGTGTCTACAAACATCAAGATGCGAAGTATGTCCTACCTTTTAACCGTGATATAACTTGGATAAGGTTGAGTATTCTGCTGCCCTTATAAACATTACTGCACATATAACGAAGCATATGCGACGAATGAATATTAGCAAGTATCAATACGCCTCAACCACACGTCAATGCATTTTGGGACGGTTTCCAGAAGCGTTATGGACAAGATTTCCGGCGTGTAAGCATGTACGCTCGATAGAGGGCATAAACGTTATCGCTTAGATCGACGTGTCAACGGTTTAGACCTGCGTTTGTGAAAAGGCGCCAGCGAAAGATGGCGGGCGAGAGTGCAGCTCACTCAGCTACGATTGATGGCGCATCATTTGCGCTAAGAAAAATTGAAATTTCGCCCCACTACAAAGAACGTACGGAAACTGAAAAATTCGAACTCACAGGAAACTTTGCAAGTTTATGGAGTGATTTCAATCTAAGAAAAGTAGTAAGTAGTGATTTTCAGGTATGGAACCCTTAACGGCGATATTTGATGATGGGGTCGACGAGTTAATGTTTTTAATGCTTTTACTTATGCATCTGGAAAAATTACGGCTGGCTGGTTTCGATTAGTCACATAACCGGTTAATTTTTTTTTCAGATTTGTTGTAAAATTAAAGATATATACATTTTGAATTTGGTTTTGTTAGTTTTTTTTAGCTATTTTACTTTTTAGCTTATTATTTTCGTATTAATAAAATCAGCACATTGAGTAGGAGACTCACAAATTATGGTAGGAAAAATTATTGCTTTCAATTAAAACCAAGTCCATTGGGATGACAATTGAGCGCATACCTTATACGTTTATATTTGCCGCATTTGCTACCAATACTTACACATATAGTTAATCACTGTATTATTCATTCAGTTTTTCCCACATTGTGGAAATACGCTCATGTGGTTCCATTACCGAAGACTACGAATCCGCAATCTCTTGGCGATCCTCAGCCAATAAGCGTATTGCCTGTACTTTTCAAAGTACTTGAAAAAGTATTGGACGTGAGATTAGGCCAACATTACATGCTAATAACATTGCTAGTTTGTTATTAAAAGTAAATGTCTTTTAGTTATAAAGGACATACATTAATTATTAGATATTAGTAAGTCCTGAGGGGCGATAACAAACAAGTAATAGAGAATAAGAGAATATTTATACAAATAAGAAAGTAAAAATAAGAATAATAATAAGAAAGTTCATATCAACATCCTGTATACCAAAAGTGCTTAGAAGTTGAAATCTTTTCCTTAAATGATCACCAGTTCCCATATTACACTGCAAGTTTTCAAAATCAAATCTTGCTAGAAGTTCAAAAAATCTATTGACTCAGTGTCGGTTGGACCCCTGTTAGTATGTAATAAATTAGAAGACAGAGGCCCTCAGGGGACTTTTCAATAAGAGGCTCATCAAGGTACCATCTAGGAGTCTTTGATAGGAATTAATAAGAGATTTGTAGATCTTTGCCTTTTTGTTGAGTTCTACCCAGCACCTCCACCAATGTTCATGTCCGTTGAACTGGGGTAACCAAGTCAATTAAATATTATAGAATTAATAACTTAAATGTATCCTGTGTACAAGCAGCGCAAAATTTGAGATTTAAGAGATTAGTTATCATTAACGGGTGGCAAAAATTGGTGTGTGGGATATGAAAAGATTTCATTTCTTTTGTGTTACTTGAAGTATGAAATTATTTAGCGATTATTTTCAGCTATGTATTAACCTCTATTTAACGGTGCTAATTATAAAGAAGAAGTTCATAGGAGATATGTTACTGAATAATTGGGAGGAAAAAACCAGATGGCAGTAAACTGCAGTTTAAAATGACACTGCTTCAAACGTTTGAAATATTCTAATGACACAGTTCGGTTTAAAACAGTCGGAGCATTTTTTGGTAGGAATAAACATTCATTTCTAAAAATTTCATCGATCTATTTACATTAACTTACCAGAAAACAATTATTAGGAAATAGTTTTTATACGTTTTATAATTACATATCGCTGTACTTATCTAGAGTAGCTCAAACATTGGAACTAAGGCAAACTGAAGCTTCATCTTTGCACATACGGTAAGCTACCTAATTAGAAGATAAGTTAAAGTTGCCTGCGTGAATGTAATTTTTCGAGAAATACCAAAAATTGCAAGTACAAAAAATCGTTGACAATATACAGGTGACCGGCATGGAATATTGCAAACATATGGAATTTTTTTTTATTATTAAAATATACTAAAACTTTTTTGGGAGAAAGGTTGTGCATTGTCTAGAGGCCCCAAAAATTTATGTTGACAGCATGTTCACGGCTGACACTAGTATGGCGGTAAATTTAAAAAATATGCCGCCGATCTGCAAAAAGTGAGGTTATATGACATGATATCCAAAAAACTTATTTTGAAAAAGTTGCTTTAGAATTCAATTCTGAGCCCAAGCATTTTTGTTAACTATTTTAAAATTTAAAAAAAATAAAAATCACAGTTTTTTCCAATTATGGTTTTTATTGAATTATATATTTCCGGTTTTTTTTTGCTTTTAGCAGCTCAACCGCAGTACTATTTCCAACTTTGGTTGATACTCAAACAGTTTTGTCAATTTTTGCATAATTAACATAGCGAAAACTGAAAAGTACGATTTCAGTGTGACAATTGTTGTTGCAAGGGGACTGTTATCTAGTAGCAATAAATAAATTTTACAAACATTGTCTCTCTAAACCACTTAATAAAAAAATTTCCATATGTTGCAATATTTATGCCGGTCCACTGTATAACCCGTATTGCAAAGTAATTAATAAATTGAAACGAACATAAAAAATATATAGAAAAAAAAAGCAGTTGTCTCATAAGCATTACATTGTCAACTGAATTTGAAGACTATGAGCTAACATTTAAGTTCTGTGGTGAAGCTCTAAAATAGACATATTTTTGCCTCGAACTTTCAAATCTAATTGGATCTCCTTTATAAATCAACTTGTAACATTTTTACATACTACTAAACTTATTACACATCTTTATGTAATAATTTTTATGAACCTAATGCGTGAAGTAAGCTTTGTGCCCGAACGTGATGTTCAGAGCACGGGCGAAGCAAGTGCTTTAAATCGCGCAAAGAAACGTGTGAAATAATTTACATACGGAGTACTAGCAAGTGGAAAATAGAATAGATAGAGCACGCAGCTTCCCAACGAACTATTAAAGCTTACATCTGAAGCATCCGAACGGAAACAATTTGGCTTCAAGAGCAGATTGTGCGGAACAGGTAACGATATTTTTATTTTTTGATTTTTACACAACCCTAGCTTACCAATTAAATTACTTCAATGATGAATAACATTTTAGCGCTAATTATAAATCCTAAAAATCTAATTTTTGTTGATGCGCCGTCCTAACTTTTATCATTGGTATTTAATATTACTTGGTTAGTCAATGATTTATATATACAGGATGTTTAGATATTGTCTCGAAAGTTTCAATATTCAGTTAGTGAATATGCTTTTTTTTTATCTAACTCTTCTAGCTAAAAGAAGTTGCAGGGTGAAGTAGCCTAGTATTCGAAAGATAGGTTTTCCGTAAATGATACCCTTTCTCGTCATAATCTCGTTTTTAACATCTGTTTAGCTGTTGCAATAAATATCCTAAGCCACGAAAACCGTTCATCAGTTTTAAAGAAAACATTCTGCACCCATATCATGTTGTTAAAGTTCAACCACTTTATGAAAACGGTAACTTTATCCGACTAAATTTCTGCAACACGATTTTAAATAGAATTCATGATGATGGCGGCTTTCTGAGACAAATTCCTTGGGGCGAGAAATGCATATCTAATACGGATGGAGTTTTAACGCTCATAAACTTTCATTATTTTGGCCAGGAGCAAAATCCGCGCACCAATTTCTAAGTATGGTCACCAAACCTTTGATTGGGCACAATAAACCATAAAGTTATTCGACCAGTTTTCCTTCCGAATCGTCCAGGTGCTGCACAAGACCTCAATATTTTGATAGATAAGTTTTTGTCCATAAAAATGCCATAGCGTAGAACATATAATTCCAAAATATGTATGAGAGGTTATCGTCGATTATCTGTATTGTGGTTAGTGCGGTTACAAATGTCTTCCGAATATGAATAACTATTATTAACTTGTGGTAAGTACGTTTTAATGCTTTATAACCCACTTTTGTTTTGCTAAAAATTGTTTGACAAAACGAATTTACGAAATCTGGCTTGTAAACTATTTACTGAGTTCCTATTCTGTTATAGCACATTGCAAATGATATGAAATCGGAAAGAATAGACATATTGAAAAGTACGTATGTTCTGTGAAATTATTTCTCTGCATCTAATAATTAAAAAAAAAATTATTGTTACAGTGTCCGAATTTTTTTTTTTTTCTATGTGCCATAAATAATTTGAATTGGTTATAGCCAACTGACTATGGCAAACCAATTTACGGTACCAAGGGTCCAAACTTAACCAAAAAAAATAGTATTTATATATTGAATATTGTTTACATTGAAAACTAATATTGACAAGAGAAATCCTTTTTCAGATGTAAATGTGTTTTATTGTATGAGGCTCGTTTACATCGACACGTTAATCTTGGATTCATTTTAGTTGACCCTTAAAATGTAACATTTCATTTTGAATGCAGTGGAGTCACATATTCGTGTCAATTAAAATTTATTCAAGGTCAACGTGTTGACGCAAACAGCACTTAGTTGCAATAAATAAACATTCTTATATCATCCCCATCATCCACAATTGGTGAGGCAACCATTGAGGTGGAGGCGGGAGGGAGGTGTCCGCAGGGTGGAATGAATTCTTTCTCCCTTGCTGTGGGCTACCCTAGTAGATGACCTTATTCAGAAGCTGACTGGGAAGGGATTCCATTGCCTGGGATATGCTGACGACCTTACAATAGTTGTCAGAGGGCGGTTTCCAAAGGTTCTGGTGGAGCGTATGCAAACCACTCTAAACACGGTTGACAAATGGTGTAAACAAGAGCGACTATCACTCGATGCTCAAAAAACACAGGTTGTCACGTTCACAAGAAAAGGAACGCTAGAAAGCTTACAGCCACTAGTGATACGAGGCGAAAGGATTCCATATGTCAAAGAGGCGAAGTACCTGGGGGTATGGTTTAATCAAAGGCATACATGGAACTCGGCCAAAACGCTGGGTTTCGTGCAGAGGCTGACGTGCCTGTGTGCCACAGGGGGGATGAGATGGGCCCCTACCATCGCTCTAAACGCGCCACCTATAGATATTTATATACAAAGAGCTACAAAGTCTACAGTACACAGGCTTTTACATAGTCAAGTACCGATAAGTAAATCGCACGGCGCTGACTATAAAAAAACTGTTAGACGAACTCAAGGAGGCACTCCTTTTGGGAATGCCTTGTGATGCCATGGTTCAAAAATTTAACCTAGATAGAAAATATCAGGTTATAATGCCAGAAAAGAAGGACTGGGAGACAGGTACTCCAGTAAGAGCGGATTCTGGTATACTGGCGGCTCTAAAACGGACTACGGCGTTGGAGCGGGAATATACACCTAAGCCTAAAAAGGCTCTTTCGGTAAGCTTCAGCAAAGACACGACTGTGTTCCAAGCTGAGATTGCTGCAATCCATCACTCTGTCCAAAAGATAGAAAGATGTACCGAGCCAGGTAAAAGCGTCGCTATCTCGTCAGTCGCCTATCTCGTCAGTCCACACTTAAAGCGATTAGCTCCACAAGCGTGGACTCTAAGCTGATTTGGGACTGTGCAAGCGCCCTAAATGAGCTGGGCACATAAACGAAACTAACCCTGGCCTGGGTCCGTAGCCACTCAGGCGTGAGAGGAAATGAGGCGGTGGACGAGCTGGCCAGGCGAGGTTCGTCAAGGCCATTCGTTGGAGCCGACCCCTCTTTCGGCACTACCAAATTGAAAATTAAAAAATCCATAAATGAATGGGTACATAATCAGTCCAGAGTAGTGACAAAAATTTACCGGGACAAAGACAGGCAAAAGAATTCCTAAAGGAGCAGAGGCCTGAATTCACGAGAGATCTACTGAATACAGACTGTCAAAATGATAGGTCTGCTGACTAGTCACTGTAGACTGAATAGGCATTGTACAACATAGGCCTGGCAGATAATGCAGCCTGCAGATACTGCCAAAAGGAGGAAGAAACCCCAGTTCATGTGCTGTGCCAATGTGAAGGCCTGGCAATGACAAGGTTTCTAGTAATGGCGGAGTAGAACCCCACAGCTAGTAGCTACATAAAGAAGCCGCTCTCAAAGATGATAAGCCTAATCAAGAGGGCAAAATTAGAGAGCGTCGCGGTGAAACAGGTCCACAGGCCACCCCAATCCTAATCTAATCTAATCTAATCTATCATCCCCAATGTCTTGTATCAGAAACATCCCAACAGAAACGTTTCATTCCGTATGTTACAAACGAAATATAAAATGGGGCGCACATTAGCAGTTTCAGGGATGTTGCAGATACGCCAAAAGCATGTTTCAGAAACTTTTCTGAAACCCAAAAATGTTTACTGGGTATTAGAATATTAAGATTTTCAGAGGAGAAATATAGGATAGAATAGGCAACATCTATCCCCTGTTCTCAACGTGAGTCAATATACATTGGACAAACATCACAATATCATAAAAATAGAGTTAGACAACACATAAATGATTTTAACGTGTGTAGTAACAAGTCAGCCTTTGTTAACCATTGTAGTAACACAGGACACCTTTTCAACTTTGATGGTGTGTCAGCATTAACCACTGAACATTCTTATTATGGGAGACTTTTGTTTTGGAAATGTGTTGTATTAGCATACTTAAATAAAAAATTGTATTAGTTTATTCATATCTTTTCTAAATTTAATTTACATACTCTATATTATTGACCTACCGTAATTCTGGTAGCTTTTGTGTTGCCAACGGCTCCTCAGAACCTCTTCTTGATTTGATGCCTTTGTTGATGTGTGCACGCCGACATCACCTCCTCCCGAACTTGTTTTCGTAATTTCATTTTAAATTGTGACTTTTAAGTATCTTAACATGTATTGTTCACGCTACATTGTTTTATATTATCCCTGCCAATCTCCACTCAAGTTATAAGCTTTTCACTTGTTTTTCTTACAATTTCTAACTAGTTAATTGTATTCCTTGTAGCTAAATTCTCTGGTAAAGTAATAAATGATTGCGAAAGAAATTGAACATTTGAGTATCTTGTTTAAACTTTCGCTGCTATACCTACTAACTTAACCTGACCTTCCTGTGAACCCAACAAGTACAGCCAGTACTTCTTTTCATTAAGATTTTCGGTTAGTATATACACAAAGAGCATCTTTATATACAATTCTTCCGCCAATTTATACATATCCTGTATATTCAAACCTCAAGTTTTTTTTGGAAATATGAGTGATATTGATAAAATTGAAACATTATTTGTACATTCTTTCCCGACGTTTCTGCAAAATAATCTAAATTTATATGACTTTTTCAATTTCTAGAATTTTTTTACCTAAAGATTAGGATTAAAGGGAAGATTAATTTATAATTAGTAATACGTTCCAATGACTAAACATGGAGCATAGCGACGTTTTGATATATTTAGTCGTTAATTTTCCTTCGATATTAGCACTCAAATTGCTCTCCGCTTTATCAATATCTTTTTTCTGTTTCTCCGAGTCTGTTAAATATGAAAAAAAAATCAAATTGGAAATAATCTTCTATCACACTACTCTACATTACGGAAAGAGCAGTGATATTATTAATAGATTTTGAGAAAACCATTTAAAAATGTAAAAAACGCATTATTTTGTACCAAAAACACATCGAATTTCATTGTACAGGAAATACCGTACGATAAAATTCCTTTACTGACAGAAAGAAGTGACCAGAAGCTTGCACACATCTAGAATTTTGTTGTAATTGTTTACAAAACCTTAGAAATTGTCATATTGACATTTTTGTGAAGTAATGAATTAGTTATCGAACTAATTGATTATTACAAATTATGCCAGAACTCAAAATATAAATATAGAAATGCAAAAAATAAGGGCTGGGTCAGTCTGACAGAAAAAAAATAATCCACAAAAGAAAATGAAAATATTTTAGAGCATTTCTATCAACAGAGAATTTAGTGCTGCTGGCGGGCATTTTAATTATACATCCGATATCAATTTTATTACTTAAACGTCCTGCAACTATTGATAATTTTTTTACTAAAACGCTAGTCCTACATATTTTGAAAAGTTTCTTATTTCTTTGGCAAAAAGAGAAAACACAACGCAACGAACCGTTGCTTCAGTGGAAACTTAGCTTTAGACTATGTGTTACCAGGAAACTATTACTCTTTAATAAAATATTTACTCGAATTATTTTTTGATGAATTTATTTCCAAAAATCACTTCTAATTTAAATTCACTGTCGTATTTATCTTCAAGACAGTAACTTTGTTCGTTGGAGTTACACCAATTTACCTCACAATATTTTAAAACAATAACACTTCGAGTTCTTTAAAAAAGAAAACTGCATACAAGGACAGGAAAAAAAAAATAAGTCGCAAGAACTTGATAACCAAATATTTATTTTCGCTATTTTCTATATACACACACACACACTTCTACAATCTATATACAAAAATTGCTCACGTAATTGCTTCATAAAAAAATGATTACACTGGTCAACAGTGAAATTGCTTCTTAGGTGAAAGTACCCAATCCCGAATGAATTCAACGTGCTGAACACGAATATCACATTGAAAAAAGTTGATTGGCTCACGTTCCAGAGATATTGACGTTTTGTCCATTGTATAGATGCTATTGCATAATGTAATGCAATTTAGTGAGAAATTACGAAATTTTGCGTCATATTGCATCACCCCTTCATGCAAAGAAGTTAATGCAGCATTTGCTGTAAGTTTCCATTGAGAGTGTTGCGAAATTGATTGCGCAATATCAAGCAATAGCTAATTATAGTTTATTATAAATGGCCGACGTGACAATTAACTCGTTGCAATGTCCGTTCATTCGCGCATATTTTTCGAAGCTCTAGCATACACAAGTGATTGCTATAGTGTAAAGTAACTAAAAGTAGCAATGCCTCGTAACTGTGTTAATAGTGCAAATAACTTCTGTTATATTTGCGGAGAAGTGACATTTGCTGCACAGAAAAAGAACATCAGTGCAACAGTTAAGAAAGCGTATCATTTGTATTTTGGTTGCAAGATAGGCGACCAGAACAAAGACTGGCCCACACGTATGCTGCCGCACTTGTGCCGTAACTCTTCACATTGGCTTAATGGCAAAAGAAAGGCAATGCCATTTGCTGTGCCCATGATTTGGAGGGAGCCACCAATCACGTTGACGACTGTTATTTCTGTATGGTACCACCAGCTTCTGGAGGCATCACCAAGAAGAAGAAATGGACAGTTGAATACCCTAACATACCATCTGCTCTGCGACCTGTCTCTCATGGCGAAGGACTCCAATTCCAGAACCTCTACAGATTTTTTTATCAGTTCAGACGATGAGGATGGCCATGCGTCGGCGAGTTCTCCTCAACGTGGCAGTAAGGATGATAACTTTTCGTGCTTTGACGAAACATCTGCACCACATAAAATTACCCAGGATGAAATGAACGATCTTGTTCGCGATTTGGATCTGTCGAAAAAGCAAAGCGGAGATACTGGCCTCAAGACTTCGACAGTGGAATCTTCTGGAACAGAATGTCCGAGTGACTTCATTTCGCACTCGCCATCAGCTCTTCGATCTTTCTTTAAGAAAGAAGAAAGCTTGTGTTCTGCTGCGATATTGATGGTCTACTACAAGCTCTCGGTATTGCACATGATCCCCACGAATGGCGGCTGTTTATAGATGCTTCAAAACTGAGCCTAAAGGCGTTTTGTTGAATAATGGGAACCAGCTTCCATCCATACCTATTGCACATGCGGTCTACATGAAGGAGACTTACGGCAATCTAAAGCAGCTACTGGAGACGATTAACTACAGCAAGTATGGCTGGCAGATATGTTCTGACCTGAAGGTAGTATCTCTGTTGATGGTTTGCAGCAGGGATATACAAAGTACTGCTGTTTTCTTTGTCTGTGGGACAGCAGAGCAATCGATTTGCACTACATCAAGAAAGACTGGCTCCGAGAGCATTTTTTAAGCCTGGAGAACGAATGTACAGCACCCACCATTGGACAGCTACACAAAATCATCATTCCTCCTTACACATCAAGCTCGGTCTTGTCAAAAACTTGGTAAAACCATGGATAAGAATGGACCAGCATTCAAGTACCTGCATGAAAAATTCCCTCGACTCAGTGAAGCCAAAATTAATCTTTGTGGGGCCTCAAATTAGAGGAAAGTTTGAGGAACTTCTTCAAGGTAAAGAAAAACAGGTTTGGGATGCATTCTATCAAGTGGCAGCAAACTTCCTGGGGAATGACAAGCAGAAAATTACAAGTGTCTGGTTTGAGGATATGTTGCTTTGTTTCATGAATTCGGCAGCAATATGTCCTTAAAGATCCACTTTCTTGATTCCCACTTAGATTTCTTTCCTGATAACTGCGGGCAGGTCAGCGATGAGCACGGCGAACGCTTTCATCAGGACATTGCCACCATGGAGCAACGGTACCAAGGCAAATGGTCTACGTCAATGCTAGCTGACTATTGTTGGACAATCAGTAGAGATGCTCCACAAGTCCACTACAAACGGCAGGCCAAAAGAAGTCGAAAGCCAGAAGCAGACTAAGGTTTTCTTACCATGTATTATAATATTGACATAAGTACACTTTTTCTGAAATATGCGTACATTTTACAGAAACCCGTAGCCAATTCAGTTTTTCTTAGTCGTTTTCGTGTTCAGCACATTGAATTCATTAAGAAATGACTATTTTCAGCTTGGAAGCATGAACTTTTCGAAAATTTGTTGCCCAGTGTTACAGTATTGTCAAATGATTACCTACGTATGTGTTTTCATATGATTCAATAAAGATGCTGTGATGTAAAACTTTTGATGGACATTCTTCACCATGGATACGGCGTTTCACCCGTATGTATTCGCATATGGCGTGGAATGCAAGCGGATTGCCTGAAACTCTTACCACAAACACTACAAGAGTACGGCTTTTCACCGGTATGTATCAAGATGTGATGCTGTAATATCGCATTGGTAGAAAAACTCTTATTACATCTATCGCAAGCGTACGGTTTATTATTGGAATGTCGCTTCAGATGAACTCTCAGAGACATCTTGTTCGCGAAAGATTTACCACACTTGGGGCAAGTAAAATTTTTAGTTGTATTATGGGTGCCGATGTGTAAAGCTAGATCGCCCTGGGAAATAAAGGATTTTCCACATATCTCGCAGATATAAGGCCTCTCACCCGTGTGTCTCCGTATGTGAATCTTCAGACCTCCGGGCACTTTAAATCCCTTATTGCAAATGTTACATTTGTACGGTTTTTGTTCAGAATGTATTACCATGTGATTGTGCACGTTGCTTAAGTATTTGAATCTCTTTCCACACACACTACACTGATATGGTTTAGTATCCGAATGTAGCTGCTTATGTTTATTTAACATAGATCGTTTAACGAATCGTTTATCACACAATTCACATTTGTATGGAGTATTCCCTGTATGCTGATGCACGTGGATATCAAAATAGTACCTGTAACAATAAATAAGCAGTAATAATACTATTAATATAAGTTTGCTTAATAAATTTTTAGTAATTTTAAATTGACCTTAGTAATTTGAATAATAATAAAAATGAATTTAAATTGGGTGTTAGTAGGTCGACTAAAAGATTAAATAATTGAAAAGTACGTAAAACTACTGAGTGAACAAAGTAAAATGGAGAGGATAACATTTTAAAATACAAAATCTGATCCGGTTCCGGTCTAACAAAAACCAAAAGTTCCGGTTTTGGTATCGAAATGAAATTTCGGTGCGGTCCTGAAAAAATATCGGTCTAAACGGTTTAATAAAATTTAAATGCGGTTGACAAATGGTGTAAACAAGAGTGACTATCAGCCAATGCCCAAAAAGCACAAGTTGTCACTAATAAATAACAAAAGAAGGAGAAAACGTCGGTACATTCACCAAAAACTTCTAAATATATCTGAAACTATATGTTTCGGCGTACAAATAGCATCTTCAAGTCTTAAAACGTCATGTTAAGAAAAAAGGACAATTAAAAAAACACATGGCAGAACAAAAGACAAACAAAAACAACAGATTAAAATTAACTGCGAGACCGTTATCACGGATATGGAATCAAGACTTTTTCCTTCTTTTATTATTTGTTAATACCACATTAATGGGTTTCAACATACAAGTTGTCACGTAATAAAAAAAAAACGCTGGAAGGCCTACGGCCACTAGGGGTAGGCGGTGAAAGGATTCCATGTGTCAAACAGGCGTAATACCTGAGAGTATGGTTTGATTAAAGACATACATGGAACCCACATATCCACAAAAATAACCAGCAAAGCCACTATCGCTCTAGGTAGATGCAGGACGCTGTATGGAAGGAATTGTGGAATTTGGGGAACCCCAAGATGACTCTCTGGTTATACACAACGGTAATTAGACCCATGATAACGTACGCAGCTATATGCATGGTGGTGGGCAGGTGGGGGCCACCAAAACGCTGGGTGGCGTGCAGAGGCTGGCGTATCTGTGCGCCACGGGGGCGATGAGATCGGTCCCTACCACCGCTCTAAAACCAATGCATATTTATATACAAAGAGCTGCAAAGTCTACAATACACAGACTTTTATATAGTCAAGCACCGATAAGTAAATCGCACGACACTGACTATAAAAGAAATGTTAGATGAACTCATGGAGGCACATCTTTTAGGAATGCCATGCGATACCATGATTCAAAAATTCAACCTAGATAGAAAATATCAAGTTATAATACTAGATAAGAAGAACTGGAGACAGGTACTCCTGTAAGAGCGGACTCAAACTGGTATACAGACATATCTAAAACGGACTAGGGTGTCGCAGCTGAAATATACGCTAAGAAGCCTAAAAAGGCCCTTTCGGTAACCTGCAGCAAAGACACAACGGTGTTCCAAGCTGAGGTTGCTGCAATGCACCATTGTCTCTGAGAGAATAGAAGATGACGTAAAAGTCGCTATCTGACAGTCATCAACTTAAAGCGATTAGCTCCATAAGCCTGAACTCTAAGCCGATTTGGGACTGTGTAAGCGCCCTAAATGAGGTGGGCACCCAAAGGAAATTAACCTTGGCCTGGGCCCCTAGCCACTCGGGCGTGAGAGGAAATGAGGCGGCGGACGAGCTGGCCAGGTGAGGTTCGTCGAGGTCATTCGTTGGAGCTGGCCCTCCTTTCGGCACTACCAAATCGCAACTTAAAAAACCCATCAATGAATGGATACATAATCAGTCCAGAGAGTGGTGGCAAAAATTACCGGGACAGAGACAGGCAAAAGAGTTCCTATACGAACAGAGGCCGGAATTTACTAGAGATTACTGAATAGAGGCAGGAGGACTGTCAAAATGATAGTAGGTCTGCTGACTGGTCACTGTAGATTAAATAGGCATATGCACAACATAGGCCTATCAGATGACGCAACCTGCAGATTCCGCCAAGAGGAGGAAGAAACACCAGTTCATGTGCTGTGCCAATGTAAAGGTCTGGCGGGGACGAGGTTTCTAGTGATGGGCGCGTAGAACCCCACAGCTAGTAGCTACACAAAGAAGCCGCTCTCAAAAATGATAGGCCTAATTAAAAGGGCAAAATTAGAGAGCGTCCTCTACGAAAAAAGGGGATCACAATAGATCTGAAAAAGCCGCGGTGAAACAGATCTATAGGCCACTAAATCTAATCTACGATATGTCAATTGTGATTGCATTCGTGTCATTTATAATCTGATTTCATGATGATTTCATATTTAAATCTTTTCCTACAAATTGATCGTGTTTAAAAAGGTGGAATGAGATGTTTTTTTCAAATTATCAATTACCACACATTGTTTGTTAATTGGTACTACATCTTCTACACTGGCTTGTGATTAAAACAGGATAGAAGATTCACTCTTTGCATACCTGAGAAAAATAAAATATGCACCAGTGTAATTGGTGTAACACCAATCAACAAACCTCTTGTCTCAAAATTAGGAGGAGTGGTCCGGAAACTGTCATCATCTCATTATTTATTGAAACTGTAAACGCGACAACCAAATATCTTAATTATATCATTAATTGCTTATTTTGGCGGTTTAGAAATAAAAATAGAAGTTATTGTTATAGCTAATGGGCTGTAATTAATTCAGAAAACAGGTTCAAATACTTTTTCAACAGTTTCCCCAATAGAATATGTTACTGTGGGCGCGATTTTTCTCTGGACGAAAAAATATTTGAAATGAAAGATGTTTTGGAGTCACCTGATAAGGGCATTACAGCAAATTTATTAAATGTATGTAACACTCTTTTGCATAATTAAAAGGTGATAATGGACGATTCGATAGAACCATTCACAATCAATTTAGGAGGTAGTGACAAAGAAGGTACTTTTTGCCAAAGAGGCAAAAGTTTTTAAAATAAAAATATCAGTACACAGTGATTTTATTATACTTAACTACAAATTTTCGTTTAACACTCACTATTTTAATATGTGGAATTGTGGGTTGGTTATAAATTTAAATTTGCCGCTATTTTCTATCATTTTTATTCATAAGTATCTTAGGCTGCGTTCCGAGTCGCGCATTTTATGCGATGCGTGCATTGAAAGACAAAACACTGTGAGTGTTCCGATTTACTTGTCGTGCATATGCTATGCATAAGCTGCATTACCTTTTTTTTATGCGTCGTATGTTCCATTCTAGCCTCTGTCAGAGTCTAAACTGATTTCGCGGCAAAACTCTTTATGCGCGCATACATGTTCAATCGGAACAATGTATCGTTACATCAGACGCATACAATGCATTATGCGCGACTCGGAACGCAGCCTTACACTAATAACATTTTGCAGGATAAACCGGTCTACTTGTGATTTGTGGTCTATTTCTCATACGCCTCCTAATTTTGAGACAACGTATAGAGCAAATGCCAACATACTATATGCTAATTATGTAAATATTTGCAGCCGTATTAAAAATCAGGTTATTAAAAGCAGTTTAAAGAACGTGAAAATGCTATACAAAAAATAAAAAGAAAAAACACAATAGCAAAAACAGACTTTACAGGCTAAAGTGACAGACTAAATGAATTATCTGGCATTTCTAAATACCCAGATATAATTTGATTATTAAATATAGTCTATTACTACGCTTCATTCTAAATTTCGCTACAAAATTTAAATTAATTAAAAAACCTCAGAGTTTAGGTATTATAAACCTTATTAAAGCGAACATTTATTTTGATCGAAGAAACCAAAAATGTAATAATATACAGAGGGTTCCATTAAAAAAAATACACAACTTTATTATATTATATTTCACGGGATTTTTGTGCGCCCCTGATGTACCGTTTCGGTTTTCTATTAGTATTCTTTGTCTATTAATATTATCATTATATTTATATAATCCAAAAAATACTCTATATCTGCCATTGCATCCGATTAATTAATTTAATAATGATTAATGACATCTAAAATGACAAACATGTGTCAAATTTTTATCGAGTATTTTTCCTACGGAGCCACCTTAAGATTTTCCTTACCTAAGATAACCTTAAGAGAAAAATATGGTCTATGAAACCAAAATTTTGATGTTAAGGAGAGCCTAAAGAAAAGTATACCTTAAGGAGGAACTATGAATATGACGGTATGTGGCTGTTTCCATCCATCAAAAATACGTATCATTCAATATAATCAAGTGATCATTCATATTGAAACATGAATAATCGAGTTCTCGAACGATCGTCATTAATCAAATGAATCCTTTTCTAGCATTCGATTATGCCCATCAATACTTTGTTTGTGATTCTGTAAAATAGTGTAATGTTCGGAAACCGTTTTAAAGCGATAGTGCATGCGAGCAGCCTGAAATACTCCGAAAATTATGAAATAACTCCAATGAGATCAGCTAATACTGTTCGTAGGTTTGTAATTGATTAGTAAAGCATTTATGTAAATATTTTTTAATTTGTAAAATTTCCACCAAATTGATCTATTTTTTAAATTAAGAAATATGGTAAATGATTTTTTCAAATTTGTCGGAAAATGAGTCAAAAAATATGCTTTTGTTTTATGCTTAATTTATTTGCATCTGCTTGCATATAATTTCACCGTTAGAACTTGTTACCAGCCAAATCTACATCTAATGGGGTTTCCACCAATTTTTAATTGCTTCCCATTTTTGCATGAGAAAAAAAATCTTTAAAGGACAAAAACTGCATAAGAGTTGTTACACAACACTTTTATGCAATCTTGAATTGTGAAGCCAAAATAATGAATAAGAAGGAGCATGTGAGAGAGCAAAGCATAACCACTATGGATCTATATCGACCTAAACACTGCCATGCTATTTTTGATCAAATCTAACTAAAGCCATGCCCACATAAAGCACACCATAATAAGTATACCTGAAGGAAAATAATTTATTGCAGTATTTGCATAACAACGTTTTTTGATCTTGTTCCTTTTTACTCAAACCAGTTTTCTCTTCTCATAGTTTTTCACATCTTTCCAAAATCTTCTTCTTCCTCTGTGACATTTCCATCAAAATCAGGTTCTTCACTTTCGCTTAATGGAGTAATTTCACTTAGCGGTTCACTTTTAATCAATTCTAATGCAGCTTTATCTCCACAAGTTTCATTTGCATCATATTTTCCATCATTGCTTGGTGTTACAGCTTCACTATCTTGTTTAATAGATTTGGAAATTGGGCTAGAACCTATATGGCCTTTCACCTATACATTCTCCAAAGAATCTGGCTTAATTAAGTCATTAAGTAACTTTTCACTCATAACAACTTCATTTTTGGTATTATGTAAAGTAATATGTTCATTTTTAACTTTTATAGACCCTACTTCCTCTGATGAAACCAACAAATTATGTAACCTAAAGTCGCAATCAATTGCCATTGCTCTAAAGTCGTTAGCCGAACTAAGCTTTCTGAGACAGGTATTACAGATGATTCCTGGCAATCCATCATCAACTTCTACCTGGGATTAAATTAGAAAATTAGCCTTATGAGAAGCACAATTTGTAAGTACGTACTCTTATAGTGGTGCAGTCCAATAACATATTTATTATAGATTGCTCATTCTCGATATGTGTAAAAATATTAAAATATTTCCTGTTGGACTTTAAACAAGTTCGACACACAATATCCTTAGAGTTATTTAAACTCAGTGCTTCCATAATACAAATAAATTTTATTAATATTATCTTGTGTATAAGGATATTTATTGTTTCACGTTTACATAGTAAATATGCTATGATGGTTCATAAAATACAATTTGTTTTAACGACCATAGTTTCTTTATTAATTATTTATTTTCCTTTTATTGAAAATTACAACAAAAATCAACATAAACAAAGGAATCTAACCTCAAACCGGTATCATAATATGTCAAATGCAGGATCTGAAAACTTCCCGAGATAAACTATTTTTGGGCCACCTAGTGCTTATACCGGTAAGTTATCACATCCTCTACTAAAGGCAAAAACGGCCTCTGTTTTCACTGAGGAGGCCCAGAAACATTTCTTGAAACAGATACAGAATATTATTCGTTCCATGACACAGGTATCATATATAATTGTATAACGGAAAGTGGAATTGTAACTATTTGAAGCAATCAAAGACGTAAAATATTGTAAGTATGAAGGAATAATAACATTTTTCCTACCTCAATAATATATGATTGCATCACTTACTTTCTTGACATTATAGGTTTATTCGTTGGTGTTACACCAATTACACTGGTGCATAATTTTTCTTTCTCAGCTATATGAAGCTATATTTCCTTTTTGGTAGTACAATTAAAATCACCATACTGTGATTTAAAATTAGAAACGATCTGATTCCCAGCTATGATTCATTTGCCAGATACTCCTATTATGACTAATGGCCCCAAATAATACCAATATAAATGTTTTCCATTTCCAACAAATAAAGTTTCTTAAGAATATACCAAACCAAATTCTGATCAAAAATATTCTTTTGTTGAAGAGCTAAATAAAGCACTTTTCGAATCCGATACTATTAAAGCATTCCCAATTCTATGTTCAATATAGAAGTATTCCATTCTATGTTAAATAATAACGATTAAGTATTAAAAATTGAACAAATGAAACTTGATTTTAAGACATTATAATAAGCCTTAATTTAGTAAAAAAAGCTTCTAGATTTTATTATACTTGTGTTACGTGATTCTTGTTATCTCATTCCAAAAAAATCTACATATAATTTATTCAGCATTAGAAACAAAATCGATTAATATCTCGTAATATAAGTTAAATGGTATTGATATAATGCTTCTTATACAGCTTCATGAACATATAAGAGTGGTCTCGTTCTTCTCGAAATATGAGCTTATTTTGTAACGATTTTGAAACAATAATATATAATTCAGAACTGTTTCAAACAATTTTTCAATTACCATTAGAAAATATCCTGTAAAATATATTATTTAAACTTTTTTGATGGTACAAGTCTTCCTGGAAAGAAATATGTATATGTATCTAAAATTTGCGGTTATTATTTGATCCTAAGTAAGCGCAATTGTACAACTGCTGCAATCTAATATTTAATCCATATGATATCTGCAGCACGAACTTTAATTACTACTTTTGGATTAATTATTAACCCTTTTGTGCACATTAATTGTTATGTAATTAAAATAATATTTTCGTTTTGCTGGTTGCCTGTGCGGATATCACTTTTTCTCGTGATGCATTTCCCCATAATAGATAGAATAAGATTTTGAAAGCACTTCTGTTATTCAGGGGTCTATATTTCACTAATCTAATGACGTAAACAACAACTCATGAGCACAAAGCATAATATAAAGACAATTGACGCTAGTGCATATCAGAAACTCGCATAACAAGAATGATATTCCCACAAAGAAATACAGGCGAGTACACTTAAAAAAAATTTGGGGTCTGTTTCATTATTATAGGAACCTACATTTTCTCTCTTGCTTGCTCTGGCTTGAATCGTTCGCATATTTTTCTTCAAGTCTATAACTTCTGTATAATCTCGGTCAAAACTAATTTTACGATTTATTCAGCGCCAAAAATTACAATTCTGAAAAGAACTTTGGAATACATGGGTTACATGTATTTCCCGTTTGTCATTTCTTGTGTAACACCTTATTGGGATGATTACTGTTGATACAGAAAAACACATACATTCACACAACAATAATACTCAAGATAGAAATGACTTTAAATATATTTTTATATACAAGGGTATATAACAAAAAATGTTACTAACATTATTAATAAATTGAATGATATGAAAGAAAGCACAGCATTCACTTATATATTCCACAACCAACTTGGACAATTTGCTTTATATGGCCTGTCAGATCATTGAAATTTATACTGAATTGAATGTTACACCAGAGTCTGGAAAGTAGCGATCTACATGATATTTGAGAACATGATAACTACTTTCTTGATATGTCAAAATAATAGTAAAGGCAGGTAGAGCAGATGATGACAACTCGGTTTATGTTAAAACTAAATACTACAAAAGAATGTACATAAATAATTTAATCAACATAATTTTAGAAAAAAATTAACCTCAGCACTTGTCAATAAGGCATCTATCCAAATTTAAATTGGCATTTTACTGTCGCAATCTTGCCAATCCAAGAGCAAATGTTCAAATCCATCTCATCAAGCAGGTCGTGATATATAACATTGCGTTGCATCACAAGTCTTCGCATTTTTCATTTCAAAAAGGAATGGGAAGAACAAACTTTTTTATTGGTATTCTAACAAATAATTAACATGTAGGTAATACAGATGTTGCTTGTTTTTTATATGAATACCATTGCTCTGCGACATTTTTTTTTATATAAAAGTGTTTTTAAAATCAAGTACTTAATGCAGTATGTACATTAATACTAAAATAAATCTATGCCATTGCCAATAAATGTTTCATATCTGATGGATTCCTTCTTATAAAAAGCAATCAAAAATAAAAGTAAATAAGTGCAAATCATTTATGTGTCTTCATATGATTGCGTAAATGATGTGAATATTTAAACTTGGAAGGGCATAACTCACAAGGATATGGCGTTTCACCAGTATGAGTACGCATATGCAGTCTAAGAACAGACCTTTGCCTAAAAGATTTGCTGCATATTTTGCAGGTATGTGGCTTTTCTCCTGTATGAATGAGCATATGGCCATCCAGCACCCTCTTATAACTAAATCGTTTATCACAAATATTACATGCATGCGGCCTTCTACCATCATGTACTTTTAAATGCCGCCTCATTCTGAAATCCGTCTGAAATATCTTTCCACATGTAGGGCATGGATAACTCCCCTTTTCGGCATGAGCATCCAGATGATGATGTAAATCACTGTTATCTGCGAAAGCTTTACCACAAATTTCACAAACAATTGGTTTAACTTTTTCATGCCTCCGCATATGAACCTTGAAACGTTGTGCAAAATTAAAACTTTTGTCACACAGTTGGCATTTATAACGTTTTTCTGTGGTATGAGAGTAGGCATGACTTTGCAAAGCGCTTAGATACTTAAAAGCTTTTCCGCATGTTTCACAAGAGAATGGCGTCTCATCCGAGTGAATGGCTTTATGTATGTTCAGCTGGAATCTTCTTACAAACCCTTTACCACAAATATCGCACTTATGAGGTGTGTCACCTGTATGGTTGCGAAGATGTATTTCAAAGTAATAACGATACCCAAATGATCGATTACACTGTTTGCAAAACATTGATTTTCTATCTATGTTCTGTTTATTGACAGAGGGCGCAGTTTCTTCACTTTCTTTTAGTACACATAAAGCTTTTGAATTTTCTGCTTTGTCCTGATTCATTAAAAGTGGTGGAATATCTTCATTTTCTTTTACAACACTTGAAGCTTTTGGGGTTTCTTCTTTGTCCTGTTTCTTCACAAATACTGGAATTTCTTCATTTTTTTTTATTCCACACAATGCTTTCAGGCAGCTCTCTTCATCACTAAATAAATCTTCATCATCATCTTCACATCCAGTACTATCAGCTGAACAGTCACTCGACTCTGTTTTTATTCTTTCCATAGCACTAGTTTCATCAAAAGACTGATTCTCTATAGGTTCCAATACAGCATTATTTTCGTGTATTACATTTTCCTCAGAATTAAAAGGATCTAAGTCGACTTTGCATGTTGTTTCTTCTACTTTTAAAAATGTATTTCCTAATTTATCCAATCCAATATCATTAGGTGTCTGATTGGAATACTTATTATGCAGCTTTATATCAGACTCCATTACCATTTCTTTGAAGATACAAGCTGCCTTCAATTTATCAAAGCAAATAGAACATATATTTGATGGAAGCCCCTCTTTTTTAAGGATCTACAAATTATATTGAGACATAGTTTTAGAACACCTCATACAATCCGATTTACCTTAACAGCTGTTTGTTCAGTGAGCAAATCAGATATTAATTTGTCATTCAAGCAGTCTTCGAAAAGGTTTAAGAATTTTTCATGCGAGTTTAGGCAAGTTCGACATATAACACTCATTTCGCTGTTGATGAAATATAACAATGTTCATGAAATTTGCTTATTTATCTCAAATTTGATACTCTCGAAACCGCTGCATCTTTAGAATTAGGTGACTCGTATTATTTGCTTATTATCTGCCAGCACGCAAATCATTTTTATAGAAAAATACCTGAGGCACCGAGAACTAATGAAAACAAAGAAATCTAACCTCAATCTATGTTGACAGGATTTAGGGACTATCAACCTCTATCAACATCAGGTATAAACTACTTTTGGGCCATCTACCGCTGATACCGTTAATTTGTCCATATGTAGAGCCAGCGCATACACCGTATACGACCACTTCAACGATAATAGAGCGGCATGGCATGCTCTATCTTCATTGGACTACACCTGGGAATGGAAACTTAATACTCTATTTTGTCGACAAGGTTGTACGCCACCAACTTCGGCACACCGACTACAACTAATCTAGGGATACATTCAAATGGGTCGTTATATATTCTTGTAATACTTAAGATTTTTATACAGATGACTGCTACTTAAATCTACATATTAAAGAACGTGGTAGTACAGCTCATTAACAATAGATTTAGTGAAATTTGCCTTATACAAAAGTCAATAGTATTCGAGATATTTCAAGATAACCCCTTGCTCCAGTTAATTGTGGATTTTCCCAAAGATTAACAATTTTGTCAAAATTGATATTGACGACCGTTTGATAAGAAAAAAAAAAGAAAAAAACAGAAGAAATAAAAAATATCCTTTTCTCTTTAATAAGAAGGCTAGAAATTATACAAAAAGGTGATAATTGGCTGACACCGATAAGTTACGATAAAGTTAAAACCAAACGACATTCATAATGATATGGACTTCCTCATCAAGAGCTTGGTTAATTCAATTTTTAATGTGTTTAAACCTTGCGGAGGTTGCTGGCGTTTCACATGCGCCATTTAGCACACGATCTCCTATACTATAACTGTCCCTGGTCTCTTGAAAGATTTGTTGGTTTCATCCACCCACATTTTTCAGTGGAATGTTGGTGAGAAAATATACAGGGTGATCCATTAAAAAAAAAACAAAGTTATCTAATAGATCTCGTAAACGTGATTTTCAATTGTTTTTTTTTTCTGATTACACGATTGTAATCAGCGTAAAGAACCCTACATCTTTGATCATTTAACCAACATCGTAGCTGCAATATTAACAAAGTTAGAGCACTTTGAACAGCCTGTATATGTCGATTTTCGCACGAACGAACACATACAGTTCTCGCTAGCTCAAATAGTAGAGCGTTCGTCCGGTAAACGAGAGTGCGTAGGTTCGAATCCTGCGTGACGAGAAAATCTTTCTTGGAAAAATCCCTTCTAAATTATTACAGTAATTAGCAGAAATACATTAATTCCTTAAAAATGCTCATGAGTAGCATTGTACAAATTGACTGGAAACAAACGCGAAGAAGGTTAGTAAATAACTGGTATAAATTCGAATTCAGAGATAACTAAAGTCGCTAGGTAATTTGAAACACCTTTAATATTTAAATATGTACAGAGCAAATAACTGAAGCCTCAGCAATCTACGCAAATATGAAGAAGTTACAGAAATGTTCAACAAAATTTTTATTTTGTTTTGTTATTTTTGTTCTCTTACAAATACTTAGCATGCAGACGCAGAAGTCTTCTTTTTCAGTCGACCATTATTGCTATCTCCGAAAATATTAAAGATACATAAATAAGTACACAATAGAGGTTTAACACTTTACATAAAATTTGTATACATAGATATAAAATTAAATAAGTCAAAAAACAATTTATGGGGTTTTCATAATATGCTTTAAATATCAAACAGGATTAAAAAAAAGTAAATAGATTAAAAATTATTTGTGTGATTTCATATGATTTCGCAAATGATGTGCATATTTATATTTGGAAGGGCACAACTCACATGGGTAAGGTGTTTCACCAGTATGAGTACGCATATGTAACGTAAGAACACACTTTTGTCTAAAAGATTTGCTACATATTTTGCATGTATGCGGCTTCTCTCCTGTATGTATGAGAATATGATTTTTAAGCACCTTTTTTTGACCGAAACGTTTATCACAAACATTACACGAATATGGTCTCTTGCCAGAATGAGTCCTTAAATGCAATTTCACTCTGTACTCAGTCTGAAATATTTTTCCACATGTAGGGCATGGAAAACTCCCCTTCTCGCCGTGACTAGCCACATGTTTACCTAAATCGACCGTATCCACAAAGGTTTTCCCGCAGACTTCGCAAACAACTGTTTTAACATTTTCATGCCTTCGCATATGAACCTTGAAACTTTGGGCAAAATGAAAACTTTTGTCACATTTTTGGCACTGAAAACGTTTCTCGGTAGAATGTACATAAGCATGACTTTGCAAAGCGCTTAGATACTTAAAACCTTTTCCGCATGTTTTACAACAAAAAGGTTTCTCATCCTTGTGAACAGCTTGATGTATATTCAGCTGGAATTTTCTTACAAAACCTTTGCCACAAATATCACACTTATGAGGTGTGTCACCTGTATGATTGCGAAGATGTATCTCCAAGTAATAACGATAGCCAAATGATCGATTACACTGTTTGCAAAACATTGATTTCCTATCTGTATTCTGTTTATTGACATGAGATGCAGTTTCTTCGCTTTCTTTTAAATCACATACCTTCTTTATTATTTTGTCTTTGTTGTGATTCTTCACAAGTGGTGGAATATCTTCATTTTCTTTTACAGCAGATAAAACTTTTGAACTTTCTTCTGTTTCCTGTTTTTCCCTAGTGCAGAAATTTCTTCATCTTTTTTTACCTGACATAATGCTTTTAAACGATTTTCTTCCTCACTGAATAACTCTTTGGCACCATCTTCACATTCAGTGGTATCAACTGAACAATCACTCAACTCTGTTTTTATCGTTTGAGATATGGCATCAGTTTCCTGTAGAGATTGATTCTCTCTAGGTTCAAGTTCAGGATTATATTCATGTATATCAGTTTCTTCAGGGTAAACTGAATCAAAATCAATTTTACATGTTGTTTCTTCCACTTCTCGAGATGTATTTTTAATTTATTAAATTCAATATCATTAGGTGTCTGGATAGAATATTTATTATGCAACCTTATATCGGATTCTATCACCATTTCCTTAAAGATACATGCTGCTTTCAATTTATCAATGCAAATAGAACATATATTTGGAGGAAGCCCATCTCCTTTAAGTATCTAAAAATTATGTTAAACACAATGTAGCTTTATAATTTAGTACGATTAGATTTTACCTAACAGTGTCTGGTCAGTTAACATTGAATATTAATTTGTCATCCAAGTAGTCCTCAAAAATGCTTAAGAATTTTTCATGTAATTTTAGGCAAGTTCTACATATAACACTCATTTTATCATTTCAGAATTAATAGTTATAAAATACAAGGCAATAATGTTTATTTACTTAACTCTGTGATGTGGTCAAATATTTTCATCGTCAAAAATAACGCCACCAAAAGTAACTGCTACCACAGTTTACTGAAAAATTGGGGAAAATATTCTGAGAAATAATTCAAATATACACAAAGCAGAAGAACATCAATCAAACTTCGCAGTGGAAACTTAATGTTCTACTTCATCCACAAGGTTGCACGCCACCGACTTCAGCACGCCGAACTACAACTAACCTGGCGCTACATTCATACTTTTAACATCTTTTAATATCCAATATTGTCATTTGGGTATATACTAGGGATGGTACGACCTGTTCCTTATGCCGGAGCTGGTGCACCTGCTCCGACTCCGATTTGCTGAACCTGGTGCAAGAATCAGGTTCACAGGTCTACAGGTCCTCTTCTAAATTCTAGTATGTAATAAAAAAAAAAAAAAAAAAAGGTTAGAACGAGTACGGTTACGGAGCGAGTGCACTGGTGCAAAACCCGCTTTTTTGCGGGTGCACCAACTTGGTGCAAAACCCGCTCTTTTGCGGGTGCACCAACTCCGATCAGCGAACAAGTTCCAAAAAGAACAGGTCCGATCCGGAGCAGCCATCCCTACTATATATCAAATGTTTCATAACGATAATAATACAGTTTGTAACAACTATACTATTACAGTCATGAAATATTTGCTGTATACACGTACCACATACTTAAATATATATATCGCGCACGAGCTATATTTCCCATTAATGAGATTTGCCCGGTAACATAAACAATAGTTACCTATTTGTCAAAGTTAATCAATGGATAACATCAAAAATCAGTAACATAAAGGTTTGTTAGGAGATAATCATTTGTTAAATCAGTTGTTAACTTAACCACCGCTATTCCGATAGTTACACATTTGTTAAGATTTACCAAAGCACGAAATTTGCCGAATGTCCAACGAAAGTTACCGTGCATGATTGCATCAATAGATGGCGGAATATTTGACGCTTAGGCGGGAAGTCTGTTTGACATTTTGACAGAATTTTTATTTTTGATTCAATTTGATCACTGATCAATTAATTTGGAATAAGATAGCAGCAATAAGTTTAAAATATATACGTTTAGTGATTATTACATTACATTTTTATAATTATGGAGGCTAGGTAGGTGTAATTTCAACATTTGATTTCTGACAACATTATCACTAAATTTGACACTATGCATCATAATAAGTAGGAAAATGTAGGATGCTGTGGGAAGAGCCAGAAATTTTACGGTACAAGAGAAACACACATCGTTAGCGATCATTGAAAATTATAAAGCAGTAGTCGAAAATAAAAAAAAAAACGGATGGAGTATCTATTAAACAAAAAAAAAAAAAAATGTAGTATGAGCAGAAAATACATCTGAATTTAATTGTCATAGTTCTACTGGGTTAAGGATGAAAGAGTAGTTATTTACATTATACAACTTTAGGAAAAAGAACAATCAACATGCATGACCAAATCATTGTTTTATTTGCCTTTTTTTCTTATATTTACATTATTCTTCTATGAGCAGTCGTGGTTTATGACGTCTATCATATATGTTGTCTAGTATATCGAATAGTTCTTCATTGGAGGACGATGATTAATCATTCCATATATCCGTTTTGGTTGTAATCGTTATAACAAACTTGACATAAGCCAGAAGCAAAACCTCAATTACTGATTTTCTAGGTGAAAACGTCAAAGTTTCAAGTTGGCTCTCTATCGGAACCAAAATGAACTATCAATTTTAGTAAATTTACAGTTAACTAGTTTACAACAGCCACTAATCAGTTGTTAACTAATTACTCGACATTTAACAAATGGTTAAGTTTATGTTACCCAACTTTTACTTAACAATTTGTTAGTGCTAACAAATGATTAACTAATCACTTGGTTACACACGCTTTATGTTACCGGGCATAAGAGAGTAAACAAGGATAGAAAAGAGACGCCATTTTGATGTACAAACTGCTAAATAGTCTTTGTTCTCGTGACGTGCGTGCCTTGAGACGCGTAACCATCGAGTGCAAGGTGTTTTTAATATTGAAGAGACATTATTAACTAGTGTTATTCAGTTTATTTTATTTGGAATAGGTACTATAAAATATTGTATTACTACCATAATACATATAAGACTTCATTATGGTTTGATTGACAAGAACATAATTAGAATTTGACTCGATAGAATTAAAGTACATATTATTATTCATATTAAATCCGGAATTAAATAAAGATAATTGAAAAATGAAAATGTAATAATTGTTCCAATCATAAAACAAATTTATTAAATATATTCCTAAAATATATGTATGTTACTGCATGACGGGCGTTTCGTTGTTTTATTTTATTAATATTGTTATACTTATTTATTACAAAATACAGTGTAGTTCTATTATGGGTATTTTGTACGAGTTGCTATACAGCTTTACATAAATGTAGACAATTCATATTTCTGTAATGTATGTTGGGTCACCTGGTTCGCAGGAGTGCCCATGTTTGCGATGGTCGGATATCTCCTTTGCGCGGTAAATACATATATTTTAAGTATGTGACACATAGATATGATAAAATCTGGATATAAATACAACACTGAAACAATATGTAAAGATACGTAATTTATAAAAGTTATACTATCTGAGCAAAGTTGTGTACAACGACGTGTCTTTCAGAGTATTAGGGCAATATATGTTATTTCTGCCATAATGCAGCAACTATACAATAACACGATTCAAATTTTTTCACATTTTGAAATTTATACATAAATATATTTCGTCAATGAGTAGCATATAAACAAAAATTAGGTTCGAAAATGCCTTCGTATTTATTTTTGGTTTTTCTTTGGATTGTAATAAAATCGTTCTGATCATGCGCACTTTCGAAATTCGGTTTTAGTTTTTGTTTTTCGGATTGATTAAGAATTTTTAATCCTTCTCTTTTGGGTATTTTCTAGTATTGTAACAGAACTGTTTTAGAATCGTACTTCCGGTACTATCAGATTTAAGCCGATCGATTTTGAACAATGCCTTCACTCAATAATTTGGTTCCCAATATTAGAACGGTTCTATTACTATTCCAAGACTGCGCAGTACAGATTGTACTGAAGTGGTCGTCAAGGAACGAATTCCGACGTTCACTGGTGACCGGAAGTGTTGATTTTAAGTTTTGATTTTCTTTATAATATATATTTGAAAATGTTTTGCTATATTCGACGTTAGTTATGGTATGATGCGGACATGACGAACGTAGGTAACTTGGAGCAGCTTAGAATCGGCACTGACTGGAACCTCAACAATCAAATATGAAGAAATTGCAAAAAAACATATTGCGTAAATTTTTTTTGTTTTAAACGTTGTATTTGTTCTCCTGCAAATAGATGTCATACTTATTCTTCACTCAATCATTGGCAAGCATTATACAAACATCGTCAGTTAAATGGAGGATAAGTTTACTACTTTGGATACAAATTTGTATAAAAAAAAGACCGTCTATACATTTATTAATACTGAACGTATTTCATCAACATGAAACGTTTCAAAACTGATATGTTTCATTCCACACAAGAAAAATTAAAACTAAATAAGTTAGATTTATTTGTGGGATTTCATAATATGATTACGTAGATGATGTGAATATTTAAACTTGGAAGGGCACAACTCACAAGGATAGGGTGTTTCGCCAGTATGGGTGCGCATATGTAATCTAAGAATAGATGTTTGCCTAAAAGATTTACCACATATATTGCATGTATGTGGCTTCTCTCCTGTATGTATGAGAATATGAGTATCCAGCACTTTCTTTTCAGCAAAACTTTTATCACAAACATTACATGAATATGGTCTCTTTCCAGAATGTCTCCTTAAATGCTGCTTTAATCTGTAATCAGTCTGAAATATTTTTCCACATGTAGGGCACGGAAAACTCCCTTTCTCAGCGTGAGTAACTACATGATGCCGTAAAGCCATCATATCCACAAAGGCTTTACCACAAACTTCGCAAACGATTGTCTTAACATTTTCATGCCTTTGCATATGAACCTTGAAACTTTGCGCAAAATTAAAACTTTTGTCACATTTTTCGCACTTAAAACGCTTCTCTGTAGAATGTATATAGGCATGACTTTGCAAACCACTTAGAAACTTAAAAGCTTTTCCGCATGTTTTACAAGGAAAGGGTTTCTCATCCCTGTGAATAGCTTTATGTATATTCAGCTGGAATTTTCTTACAAAACCTTTGCCACAAATATCACACTTATGAGGTGTGTCACCTGTATGATTGCGAAGATGTATCTCCAAGTAATAACGATAGCCAAATGATCGATTACACTGTTTGCAAAACATCGATTTCCTATCTGTATTTTGTTTATTGACACAAGCTACAGTTCCTTCACTTTCTTTTAAATCACATATCTTCTTTGTTATTTCTTCTTTGTTGTGATCCTTCACAAGTGGTGGAATATCTTCGTTTTCTTTTACAGCAGATAAAACTTTTAAACTTTCTTCTGTTTCCTGTCTCTTCTCTAGTGCAAAAATTTCTTTATCTTTTTTTACCCCACATAACGCTTTTAAACAATTTTCTTTATCAATGAGTAAATCTTGGGCACCATCATCACAGCCGGTGCTATCAACTGAACAATCACTCAGCTCTGTTTTTACCATTTCAGACATAGCATCAATTTCCTGTAAAGATTGATTCTCTCTAGGTTCAAGTTCAGCATTATTTCCATGTATCTCAGTTTCTTCAGGATAAACTGAATCTAAATCAGTTTTAAATGTTGTTTTTTCCATTTTTAGGAATGTATTTCTTACTTTATCAAATTTAATATCATTACGTGTCTGCATAGAATATTTATTTTGTAACTTTCTATCAGATTCTATCACCATTTCCTTAAACGTACATGCTGTTTTTAATTTATCAACGCAAGCAGAGCATATATTTGGTGGAAGCCCATCTTCTTCAAGTATCTAAAAAATTATGTTAAAACACAATGTAGCTTTATATTTAGTACGATTAGATTTTACCTTAACAGTTGTCTGGTCAGTTAACAAATTGAATATTAATTTGCCGTCCAAGCGGTCCTCAAAAATACTTACAAATTTTTCATGTAATTTTAGGCAAGTTCTACATATAACGCTCATTTTATCAGTTCAGAATTATAGTTATAAAATATAAGGCAATAATGTTTATTTACTTCACTATTTTAACTGTGATGTGTTCGAAATCTTCTAATCATAAAAAATAACAGCTACCATAGTATACTGGAAAACATCATGAGAAATAATTCAAATATACACAAAGGATTCTAACCTCAACTTAGAACCCTACAACCACTCCACTCAACCCTTGTTTATATATCTTTATGAGGTTTATAAATAAGATCCCAAGGCTATAACATACGAAGAAACGAAAGAGACACATCTACAAGTGGAAAATTAATGCTCTATTTTGTCAAGGTTGCGCGCCACCAACTTCAGCACACCGAACTACAACTAATCTGGCGGTACTTTCAAATGGCTCGTTTAATATACTTTTAATTAGGGCTGTTAAAACCAGTCTTTTTCAGGAGTCGGATATCCGTTTAGTGCACTACCCGGTTCCGGGTATCTAGCTTTCCCCGAAATCGGGTATTACCCGAGATCGAGCTTAATCCGAAACCGGATATTACCCGAGCCGAGTATTACACGAAATCGGGTATTACTCAAAATCGGGTATTACTCGAAACTGGATATTACCCGAAATCGAGCTTTACCCGAGTAGTCTTTAATGTTCAGGATTTTTATTTGTGTATACACCAAATATTTCATAACTATAATAGTACAGTTTGTAATAACTATATTATTACAGTCATGAAATATTTGGTATACACGCATGCATATGATAAAATCTGGATATAAATACAACACTGAAATAATATGTAAAGATACTTTATTTACAAAAGTTGTAGTATCTAAACAAAGTTATGTACAACGACGTATCGTTCACCGTATTAGGGCAGTTCAATACAACAGAATTAATGGGGCTTTGATAACGTGTATGCAAATATTATTTTTGTAAATTGTCAAGAATTTGCAATTTTACGTTACTGACCTTTGTTCACAAAAATCGTTAATCACTTTAATACAATAAAAACAAATGTCACTGAAGTTCTATAATAATCATAATAAAAATAAAGTAATGCACCAAAGACGAACTATAACCGCAAACCACAACTACAATACTAACAATAACAATCTTCAACATAAAACAACATGAACGGCATGGACACGCCTACTCAAACAGTCATCAAACAATACATTAAACTTTGCCCACATCTCCAGAAACATGCGTAAAGGGAAACTGAGGTCGTCAAGTCCCGGGGATATTAGCAATATGGCGAGTGTATGTAAGTACAGCACCCTTGGGGATATTTAACGTTAATTTGTTCGCAGAGCACCAATTCGAAAACATTGCAATTTAGTTGCAAACTCTGACAATCACTAGTAGATTCAACAAAATTGAAAATCCTAACATCATCAGCAAATAATAAGATTTCGCAGTTAATATGTTCGAGTAAATCATTAATAAATAACAATAACAGGAACCCCAGTTTTGATGCCTGAGGAATACCTGAAGTAACAGTACGACAAGGACGAGAAGCTGTTGTATGTTATTAGGGGTTAATAATAAATCTGAGATTATGTTTCAGATGAAAATATAAAAGTAGTAGGCTCAACAGCATCATTAAAAGATAGACATATAAATTCTTTTTTTTTCAACAGCAAGTTGTCAAAAATCCTCTAAAAAAAAGACAAGAGGTGTGCTTTGATAACTATAATAACTGGAATTTTTGTTTCAAAACAATCCAATCAATATACATAAATATGTTTTGCGAGCGAGCTGATAAACAAAAATTAGGTTTGCAAATTCACTTCTAAGATTTATTTTGTTTTTCTTTGGATTGTAATAGAATCGTTCCGATCATGCGCACTTTCGAAATTCTGTGTTGGATGATTCAGATTTTTTTATCCTCTTTTGGTATTTTCTAGAATGGTAATTGCTCCAGAATCGTATTTCCGGTACTATCAAGTCAGTTAAATGGAGCATAAGTTTAGTACTTTTTATAGACATTTGTATAAAAAAATGACCGTGTATACATTCATTAATTTTAAACCTGTATCATCAACATGAAATGTTTTAAAATTAATGCGTTTCATCCCGCATAAGAAAAATTGAAACTAAATAAGTTAGATTTATTTGTGGGATTTCATAATATGATTACGTAGATGATGTGAATATTTGAACTTGGAAGGGCATAACTCACAAGGATATGGCGTTTCACCAGTATGAGTACGCATATGTAATCTAAGAATAGAAGTTTGTCTGAAAGATTTGCCACATATATTGCACATATGTGGCTTCTCTCCTGTATGAATAAGAATATGATTTTCCAGCACCTTCTTTTGAGCAAAACGTCTATCACAAACATTACATGAAAAAGGTCTCTTGCCAGAATGTCTCCTTAAATGCTGCTTTAATCTGTAATCAGTCTGAAATATTTTTCCACATGTAGGGCAAGGAAAACTACCCTTCTCGGCGTGAGTAGTCACATGATGATATAAATCAATTGTATCCACAAAAGATTTACCACAAACTTCACAAACAATAGGCTTAACTTTTTCATGCCTTCGCATATGAACCTTGAAACGTTGTGCAACATTAAAAGTTTTGCCACATTGCTGGCATTTAAAAGGTTTCTCTGTGGAATGATTAAAAGCATGAGTGTTCAAACCACTTACAAACTTAAAAGATTTCCCACATGTTTTACAAGAGAAGGGTTTATCATCTGTGTGAACCGCTTTATGTATATTTAGCTGGTATTTCCTTACAAAACCTTTGCCACAAATATCACACTTATGAGGTGTGTCACCTGCATGGTTGCGAAGATGTACTTCAAAGTAATAACGATAGCCAAATGATCGATTACATGGTTTACAAAACATTGATTTCCTATCTGTATTCTGTTTATTGGCAGCTGCAGTTCCTTCGCTTTCTTTTATTGCATATATATTGTTTGTTATTTCTTCTTTGTTGTCATTTTCGACAACAGGTGGAGTATTTCCATTTTGTTTCACAGCAGATAAAACTTTTGAAGTTTCTTCTTTTTCCTGTTCCTCTATTAGTGCTGAAATTTCTTGGTTTTTTTCATCACCGTATAAATCTTCGCCACCATTTTCACATTCACTGCTATCAAATAAACACTCACTCAGCTCAGTTTTTATCATTTCAGACATGGCAACAATTTCCTGGGGAGATTGATTCACTCTAGATTCAAGTTCAGCATTATTTGCATGTGTATCAGTTTCTTCGGAGTGAACAGAATCAAAATCAACTTTACATTTTGTTTCTTCCACTTTCAGGGATGTATTTTCTAATTTATCGAGTTTAATATCACTAAGTGTCTGGTTAAAATATGTATTATGCAACTTTATGTCAGATTCTATTGCCATTTCCTTAAAGCTACATGCAGCTTTTAATTTATCAACACAAGTACAACATATATTTGGTGGAAGCCCATCTCCTTTAAGTATCTAAAAATTATATTGAACACAATATAACCTTAAGATATTTACTACAATGAGATTTACCTTAACAGTTGTCTGTTCAGTTAATAAATCTAATATTAATTTGTCGTCCAAGTGGTCCTCAAAAATGCTTAAAATTTGTTCATGTAATTTTAGGCAAGTTCTACATATAACACTCATTTTATCATTTCAGAATCAGTGATAAAATATAAGTTAATAATATCTATTTACTTAGCTATTTTAACTAAATATCTTGAGACATCAAATATACACAAAATAATCTAACCTCAAAATACAACCACAACATTTTATACATATTCGAATCCTTGGTCAAATTTGCGTCAAATGGGCAACTCGGACAACTCTCAAATCTCTCGACTTCAACCAGGCAATATACCATTTTTGGGGTATCTAGCGATGATACCGTTAAGTTCTCTCAATGTCACAATAGGTTTGTTCATTGGTGTTACACAGTTATACTGACGAATTTTTTATCTTTCTCAGGTAGGTAAAAAGTGGATCTTCTATCCTATTTTAATCACAAGCCAGTGTAGAAAGTATAGCACCGACGAACAAACCTAAAAAAGCTAGCAAATTTGTATACCGTACGCCACGGCTTAGCGCAATAATATAAAGTGATGTATGGGACCGTGATTGGCTTATAATGATGGGAGATCAAAGCCAACAACAAAAAATAACCAGTCTAGTAAGTAAACAATATTTGAAATATTATGACTGTATCATTTAGGATATCTTCTTTAATTTCTTTTTTGTATTTTATGTTTTCAGGATTTTTATTCATTGCAAGCAAGTATAGGTATCTAATATTAAATAATCAACCCGTTCAGTTATTATCATTGTTAAATTCACTATGAATGTAGAATAAACCTAAAATATTATTAGCATATGTAATTTGATTTTTTTTGTTTTTCGAATCACATGTTTTACTTCTCATTCGCAGAAAATGTGTGATGGATTTGACAGCATTAGGACTCATTATAAAAGATATAACTTGCTAATGTTGTGTAGGTTTATCACTAGAGTTGGGCAATCGTCCGGCGGAACAGAGACGTATTGAGACGCGGGTCTCAAATAATGTAATATACATATATAAATAAAGCAGATCAATCGTATTATTGTAATTTAGTATGTATTTATAAAACATAAGTCATATTAATAGAGTTGTGCAAATTTTATATTAATCATTCATATACATAAATAAACACCCGCTTTCTGAAATATATTTCACCTATGTTTCATGTTAATTATGTTTTATAAATACTACGCTTAAGTGCTTAACTTTTTCATAGCTTTCGTTCCGTAGCGCAATTTGAATAAGCGTCAAAAGATGTCTGCACCATGACGTAAGTTTTTACATTTGTCTCCGAAAGCCTCGTACGCAGTGCCGAATAGATGTTCTTATAGTTAGAAAATGACTGCTCAACGTCTATAGATGTAATACACGCCTACTTAAAATAATGTTTAGAAACAAATAACGAATCAATACATGCGCCATCAAAAATTTGTCTTAATCTGGTAAAAACTAAATCTTTGTTTATGAGACCCTCGAACTTTTCTACAACACACTTAGTTTTTATGTCACTTGTGGCACACAGCAGTGAGTCTACATCGTTCACAATCTGCATTGACTCCACTAACGACAACCTAGTGTTTTGTAATCTTTCTATTGAGTCAAATGAACCTTTATAATTGCCGTAAATTGTTTTTAAATCAGTTTCAACAGAAGTACTTTCAAATCTTTTCTGGCTTTCCTTAATTGCTGTAACTTCATTAGGTTTGAAACGCAGAACCACAGATGTTATTTGTTGGAAATTCTCGCAATCATAAAGAGCTGCTTTCAACCGTATTCCCCAACGTGTGAGAATTGGCTCTGGTGGCTCGGGAATACCGGGGCCCCGTCTGTGGAATTCTCGAATTTGTCTGGGAGATTTTTTTGTCTTTTAAAATTAATGCATCCACCTCTGGATAACATTGCCAAATACTTTGTGCTACAAGGTGTGCAACATGAACTTTACACGTCACATGTAAAAGTCCCTCACACTTGTCCCTAAGGTAACAGCCCACACAACACATTGTCGCTGCACCATCGCTCACAAACATTAACAGTTGATCAGTTGAAATTTGAATTTTTTTTAGCGTACCCAGCACTACCTTCACAATTGCTTCACCAGTGCACTTTTTCCATTCTTTTGCTAGCTAATAATATGGGAAATGTCGGTCTTACGAGACTAGAACACGCACTACAGTATGCAAAATAGAATTTTTTTTGTTCAATCTTTTGTTCGTTTCGGTGAGACATAGCCACAGCTGCTTGCATTTTGCTACAGCTTTGTTCCTGTTTTCGATGACGTTACGCACAGTAGGCGTATGAAATATGCATTAACCAAAAGAAATGTTGTTTTTTTTTTTAAATAGGAGCAAACAAATATTTCACTGATTTAAAGAAACTTTTTTATCTGCGTACAGTTCATCTGCTTTATTGGAGTACATGAGTTGGAGCGCACGAACTGAATACGTACCTGCCTCGCCGGAAAATTTGCCCAACTCTATTTATCACTACGCAATTTGGTGAATTACCAGCAATAGATATCACTTATTCGTTATCGCGTCTCATTGCTTGCTAATTTCTAATAATTAAAGTACATTCGCTAGAACTAAAAGACATATACTATTAATAAGAAATTAGTAACATTGGGTACCTGAAACATAAATACCAAGACAGGTTAAGAAAGCAATATACATCGTGTTTTGCAGGAAAAAAACTCATTTTATTTGCTTGAAACCTGGAATTTACGCATGTTTTCAGTACTTTTATGCCAAAAAAAAAATGCTAATATATCGAAAACTATCAAGAATAGGTATGTCAAACCGTGATATTAATCGATGTAGAATTTTACGCTGCATTCATTGCTGTAGTAAAAAGTACAATGTTCGTTCTATTTGCAAGAAAACAGTTTTGTTAGTTTAAATGTATATATCTTGGAGACGCGTTTTTAATCAGCCTGTATTTGATTCAGTAATTACAGCTACAACAACTTACACCTACTTCTTTGTACTTACATTGACATTAGTAAAACCACTACATATCTGATACCTCATGAACTATTTAATTTTACTCGAAGGAGTGCAAAAGTCAAAAATTCAACAAAATTGCAAATATCTCAAAAACGGCTGAGTTTAGGGATAGGTAACCCTAATGTAAACTAGTTGCAAATGAAATAAATAAAATCATTTCATCCATGAAAATTGCACTAATCCGTTTAAAATAAGAAATTTGATATCAACACCCTGTGTACCGAAAGTGTTATAAAGTTGAAAATATTTTCCTTAAATAGATCACAGTGAACCATGACCATACTG
This sequence comes from Protaetia brevitarsis, assembly GCA_004143645.1. Taxonomy (NCBI): domain Eukaryota; kingdom Metazoa; phylum Arthropoda; class Insecta; order Coleoptera; family Scarabaeidae; genus Protaetia; species Protaetia brevitarsis. The sequence goes on from RXPK01002151.1 coordinate 75,068, forward strand.
CAAGTTTTAAATTCAAACTCCTACTAGAAGTTCAAAAAAATCTAATGTCGCAGTTCGGTGGGACACCTGTATAGCCTTTTCGCATCTTTATACAATAATCATACCTTTATACTATTTTTAAGGTGCGAATGTACTATAAACAAGGTATTATAGTTAGTGGCGTTGTTTTTTACAGTGCCGTCAGGTTCACATGTTCACACATAGTACTTTTTTATTTGTAAAAGGAAGCTGTTCAAGGAAATTTACTCTATTATTCTAATATTGCTGCCAGGAGCAAATGGTGTTATTTCATAGTTGATGTTTTGAACCTTTGTTTGGAGTATTATTTTTTTTTTGTGAAGAATGATGAAAAAAATAACCTGTAATTTTTATTACTACATTTAATTTGAAAAAATAACATTCACCATTCTTCACATGACCAATACCTAATTATGGATGAAAGATCACAATATTTGGTTTTGGTTTATATTGTATATATTTGTAAATTATAAGATGCGGGTAATGGAAATGGAAGTAACGGAATCATCTATAAAGTTATTGAATGTAAAAACATTTATTTTGTGTAACAGAAACTTGCCAAAAATAAGTTTCTTCACATAGATTTTCTTTTCTATAAAAACATAGAAAGAATCGGAAGGGTAATCATAGCATATAGGTCAAGTTTAGTAATTTTGGACACATGCACTCTCCTTATACAATGACAATGATATTAATTAAAGACATTACAATTACAGACAACTAAAATATACTATGGGGAGCGACAGAAATGTGACAATACATGTCACAATCAAAAGTATGAAAATACGTACGCCGCTCTCGCCAAGGCAAATTTGCTTTGTAGCGCATAATTTATGTTAGGGGCGTTGAGGATAAGCAAATCTTAAATCTTTTAGAATTTGGTTTTTGGTTGTCTTTTTTTTTTTGAAGTATGCTTTTAGTTTAAAAACGTTAGTGTTAGGAACTTCACCCGTATAGATGGCGAGAGTAATAGGAAACTCAAGAAGCTCATAAGATTGCTAGTGACATTATAGCTACTTGATTTTCCTAAATATACTTCCTACATCACAGGTAACTATAAAGGCATTATTGCGCCGAACAAGTATTTTTTTAGTGTGAAATGTTATTAGTAAAACTATACGCGTAGAAACTTTTCACCGCAAAAGTAATTGGTATAAATTCAACGTCAGAAACGGTGAAGATATGACGAAGGTCGCTAGCTTGGAAGATCTTTAGTATTTAAATATGTATACAGAGTAACACTGCGTAGGCTTTCACGGCCGGTGTAACTATAACTAACAGGTTCTTGCGGGTTTCGCAGTGTAACAGTTCAGTTATCCTGAAGAAGCTGTCAGCGAAAGTTTTGACACACCCGCGAGAACCTGTTAGTTATATATACAGAGTTTTTTCACCAGCAGGGAATTCCTCTATAGCTCGTAAACACTGACAGATAAGCAAAAAAGTTTTTATAAATTGTTGTAGGATTATAATTTTTCTGTAACGCAAAATTATCGCTATTTGTACAGGTATGATTCGTAACCTTGGTAGAGCTTTCAACTTTCTTTTTTTAAATACAATACCAATATTATTGCATTTTTAAAAGCGACAATGATTTTTTTTAAAAATAAGATGTACCATACTTTAGGGCTAAACTCATTAATTTCAAAGATATCTTTGATAAAAATTATGTCGCTTGCACTGTTTGAGAAAAGCGATTGTAATTTAATTATCACTTAGACTAAGGCACTAAGGGAATCAGATTTTGAAATATCTTAGTACGCACTTATTTATACCTGCAGGTGTGTTTGTAGTTGTATTTTAATATACGAGATGTTCGTCGCTAAAGCGCAAACTCAGTCAACTTCAAATGGGTATATCTTACTTTTTTAAATAGAACACCTGTATATGTTTACATCATTGAATTCCTATTAACAAGTGCTTTGATTTTTATTAAGCATACTCTATGTCTATCTCTTCTACTTTCGAGTTATTACAGTTTTGATTAATTTTTCATTGTTACTATCATATTTGTAATCTTAGTAGGCGACGATTCTATAATGACAATGACAGTCGTTTTTTTTTTCGTTTAATCGTGTTTAGTGTAAGTAATTTATTTATTTTGTAGTAAAATAATGTTTTCGAAAGAAGAGTTAGTTAGTGTGGTATCTGTACTGAAAGAATGTGACAAACTATTTTCTGGTTTCACGAATGTACAGTCAAAAACATCCAAACGCTGAAAGGAAACCTAATGTGCTTTCTTTTAAAAGACTGAAGGACTGCAACCACTGAAGAAAGCGAATTTTCAGTAGTAAGCAGTGTTGTTGAATCCTCAAACATTTCTATGCGGGCGGTCGTATTAGGCATAACAGGAATTTCATCGCATTTTAAACAAAAATAAATTTTATCCTTACCATTATCAGTTGGTCCAAGAACTAGATCAAACTGATTTCAATCGAAGGTTGATGTTTTGTTAATAGGAGCTACAAACAGTAGGAGAAGTAAGATTCTTCCATATATTGTTTGCTGATGAAGCTGCCTTCCAGAAAAATTATCACGTTAGCCGCCATAATTTTCATTAGTATGACTGACACAAGTTGATCCGCATGCTATCAGGACAGTAAATCAACAGTAGCAGTGGTCTGTTAACATATGTGGAGGTATCATTCGAAACAAACTTTTAGGCCATACTTTTTTTTATGGTAATCTTACAGGAGCATGTTATTACCTACACTTTCTTGACAATAAATTTAGGGAATCGTTGGATGATATACCTGTTGATATAAGTTGGTAAAAGTGGTTTCAACATGATGGAGCACCAGCTCATTCTGGGCAAAACGTAGTTAATTCTGTTGAATTTCAATACATGTGACTGCAAATGTGTGTTAGACAAAATAGTGGTTATATCGAAAATCCGATGTTCTAATTATTTCTTTTATGTATTTGCCACAGTTTATTGCATGTTTACTTATATTGATTTGATTATTTTTCGATGTTTTTGTGATTTTATATTAAATATTTATTTTCTGGCCTTCATTTTTACAATTATCGCCTACTAAGATTACAAATATGATGCAATAATGAGAAATTAATTAAAACTATAATGACTCGAAAAGTAAAAGAGATAGACATAGAGTATGCTTATTAAAAATCAAAGCACTTGTTAATGAGAATTCAATGATGTAAACACATGATGGTGTTCTATTTTAAAAGTAAGATATACCCATTTGAAGTTGACTGTGTTTCCGCTATAGTAACGAACACCCAATATATTTAATACAACTATAAACATACCTGCAGGTATACATAGGTCCGTACTAAGATATTTCAAAGTTTGATTCACTTATTCTAAGTGCTAATTAAACTACAATCAAGTTTCTCAAACAATGCAAGCGACATATTTTTTAGAAAATCAAAGTATCTCGGAAATTATTGAGTTTAGTGCTAAAGTATATCTTTTTTTTTTCTTAATTTACTGGCGCTTTTAAAAATTTAGTAATATTAGGGGTATTGTATTTAAAAAAAAGAAAGTTGAAAGCTGTACCGAGATTACGAAACACCCTGTACAAATCCCGATAATTTCGCTTTATAATTATAATTTTACAACAATTTATAAAAAAAACCTTTTTACCTATCTGCACTGTTTACCAGTCATAGAGGAGTTCCTGTTGTGAAACACTCTGTATATACAGTATTGGCATTGATGGCTTTAGAACTTCTAAGTGCTAATTAAATTACAATCAATTAAAACAAAACAATTATACTATAGACGACAACTTTTAATTCCGTATTGGTCTTAGGGCCGGTTTCATAATAAATGTTACTTTAACACTTCAACAAAAGTCTGTGTATTATTTATGAGAACTTCAATTTAAAGTAATTTTAAAACTTCAAAGTGATGTTAGGAAACTCACCCTTAATTTAATAGGAGTATATGAATGTTAGCAACATTGATGTCAAGGATTCGTATACAGGAAGGCACCGTCTTCGTTCAGACCACGCCCCACAGTCAAATTTGGTAAAATTCTCATTTGATTTCTCTGGTTCTCAGGGCGTACGTCATCTGTATCTCGGCCATAAAATATTACAAGATGTATGTTTATATAACCGAAGAAAACATACAAATCATAAAGTAATATGGTAATTAAGAAAATCATACAGGAAAATACGAAAATTCGCTGTGGACGATGACATTAATTTTGTCGGGCAGTGTACATCAACGAAGAATGGCAAAGTATAAAAACTGCGAAAAGTGGCGTGAAACAGCGGACTGCAAATTGATTGCAAGAGATGGATATAAGCGGCGAAAATTTCATTCTACTCAAGAAATATTTCCTCATGACGAAGAAGTTAGAATTTTATGACATAATAATGCGTTCAGCAGACCATAATGAGAATTTCATAAAAAATATTTTGTTTACCAATGAAAAATCATTTCCGCTATATGGGTCTCACAATTTTCAAATAACGGGTTATTGGTCTAAGGAAAATAGACTCATAGGTAGTCACAAAATATCCCCAAAACTTTCTTCAAACACTTTCTTTATCGACGGTATGCTCAATATGCTCACAAATATTTGGATATGTTAAATAATGATGTTATTCTTGCTGCCCATAACATCAACGTAAATTTTGAAGGTGTTTGGTTTCAGTAAGACGGTTTGTCCTGTTCATAATTCGAGAAATATTAGAGCGCTTAAAAATATCTTTCAAGATCGCCTTATAAGCAGAGACTGCAGCTAGATCACCAGACCTACTTCCCAATTATTTTTTTATGGGGATACACCAAACAAAAAGTTTATGATACTCCTCGTGAAAGATTATGTGATGCTAAGATAATAACCGCTTTTCATACGGTAACACCTAAAATGTTCACTAACGTCCGGCAAGAATTTTAGTACAGTTGGCATATAGTCAAGCACAACATTATTTGAGCATATAATTTGAGTTTAGCTTTTTTCTTTCGTAGATTATAATTTCTTTTCCTTTAGGATAAATATTAATTTTATTAACACATAGCTTAATTAACTGTTTTTGATTTTTTGATCCAAATTTATTATTATTATTATCATTTTAATTTATAAGGAGAATACAAATTTTGTTGTACCCTTGGTTTCACAGGATGGAAAATTTTAGATGAATTTCAATAGTTACATCATGAAAACTTGTGATATGAACCACTCCCAATCAGGGTGGCATTGGTTGTCACCTAGCAACTAATAACTGATTCCAATATTCGTCCATTGCGTATTTTAACGTTCCCCACCACAAATCAAACATTTGGCATCGTGGCAACGGGTTTATCTGTATTTTCTCTCTTACTTACTATTTCGAACACAGAATTAAAATTGGTCATTTACAGTATAGAAATTCGCAACAATTCATCAATACTAAATCTATATCATCGCTATGTAATGTTCCGGAATTAATACATTTCGTCCCACAAAATATAATGAAAATTAAAACTAACTCAAAATCATTTGTGGGATTTCATAATATGATTACGTAAATGATGTGAATATTTAAACTTGGAAGGGCACAGCTCACAAGGGTAGGGCGTTTCACCAGTATGAGTGCGCATATGTAATGTAAGAACACACTTTTGTCTAAAAGATTTGCCACATATTTTGCATGCATGTGGCTTTTCTCCTGTATGTATGAGTATATGATTGTCCAGCGTCTTCTTTAGACCAAATCTTCTATCACAAACATTACATGAGTATGGTCTCTTGTCGGAATGCGTTCTTATATGCCGCTTCAATCTGAAATCAGTCTGAAATACCTTTCCACATGTAGGACATGGGAAATTTCCTTTCGCAGCGTGAGCAACCACATGATGATGTAAACCGATGTATCTACAAAGGTTTTACCGCAGATCTCGCAGACAATTGGCTTGACATTTTCATGCCTTCGCATATGAACCTTGAAACGTTGTGCAAAATGAAAACTTTTGTCACATTGTTGGCATTTGAAGCGTTTCTCTGTAGAATGAATATAAGCATGACTTTGCAAACCACTTAGAAACTTGAAAGCTTTCCCGCATGTTTCACAAGAAAACGGCTTCTCATCTGAGTGAATGGCTTTATGTATGTTCAGCTGGAATCTTCTTACAAACCCTTTGCCACAAACATCGCACTTATGAGGTGTGTCACCTGTATGGTTACGAAGGTGTATCTCAAAATAATAACGATACCCAAATGATCGATTACACTGTTCACAAAACACTGATTTTTTATCTGTACTCTGTTTATTGACATGAGATGCAGTTTCTTCACTTTCTTTACCACATCTATAGTTTCTGAACTTTCTTCTTCGTCCAGTTTTTTCATAGGTGTTGGAACAACTTCATTTTCTTTCACTCCACATAATGCTTTTGGACAACTTTGTTCATCACTGAGTAAATCTTCACCATCATCCTCACATCCAGTGCTATCAACTGAAGAATCACTCAACTCTGTTTTTATCACTTCAGATATGGCATCAGTTTGCTGTAGACATTGATTCTCTCTAGGTTTGAGTGCAGCATCAGTTTCCTGTAGAGATTGATTCTCTCTAGGTTCGACTTCAGCATTATTTTCATGTATATCTGTTTCTTCAGAGTTAACTGAATCAAAATCAGATTTACATGTTAATTCTTCTACTTTTAGGGGTGTATTTTCTAATTTATCGAATTCAATATCATTAGTTGTCTGGATGGGATATTTATTATGCAACTTCATGTCAGATTCTATCACCATTTCCTTAAAAGTACATGCTGCTTTTAATTTATCAATGCAAATAGAACATATATTTGGAGGAAGCCCGTCTCCTTTAAGTATCTAAAAATTATATTACAAATAATGTAGCTTCAGAATATTTAGTAAAATTAAATTTACCTTAACGGTTGTCTGTTCAGTTAACAAATTTAATATTAATTTGTCATTCAAGTAGTCCTCAAAAATGCTTAAGAATTTTTCATGTAATTTTAGGCAAGTTCTACATATAACACTCATTTTATCATTTCAAAATTGTTTGTATACAAGGCAATAGTATTTATTTATTCAGCTATACTAATTGTGATGTGGTCGAATATTTTTTAACGTTAAAAATAACGCGGCTAAAAATTAGCTACTACCACATTTTACTAGAAAATATCCTGAGAAATAAATAATTTCAAATATACACAAGAATCTAACCTCAACCCACAACATTTTGCCCAATTCTACCACCGATCTCAATAGGCAATAGGTATGGAACTCCCATTTTCAGACGATAAAATATTTTTGGGCCATCTAACGGTGATACCGTTAAGTTTTCTCAATGTCACAGTAAGAACTAGCACATATACCGTACACCTCAGCTCGAAGCAATAATAGAGTGACGTGTGGGAAGGTGATTTGCTTAGTGATAAATAGCAGGCACATTATCACTAGTTTCGTAAGTGTTCTATAAAATTGAAATCCGGATATCTAAATCCAATTCGGATTTACACCCGGATTCGCTGTCCAATTCTCGAATCCGATTCCTTAGAACACACTAAACTTAAGTTAAACATTTCGCTTCCGGATTCACGATCTGGTATTTCGATTCAATATCTTGTATATTTTGAAATAGATTTTGCTGCTTTGAATAATCTTACATAAGAGATACAAATTATCAGGCAACTGAATGTCAGCACAAGTACTAATGGGGTTATTGGTATGCAATAGCAATGGGGATTAGTTTTTTTGAATTTGACAGTTTGACTCCATTTATCCATTTACATTTTACATTTACATTCGTCTTAATAACAATAATGAATATTTTATAAAAGTAATATCTACAGCCTTCTTTATGAAATAACAATTCATAGATTAATGCTCTACCTATTCCCTGCGCGCGCACTTAACGACTTTCTCCCGTCTCTTACTGACTTCTCGGTTATCTCACTGTTTTAAGCGTTCGTATAAGGGAAAACGATTCCACTTACATTTATTCACGTTTAATATTTGTCTGGTCGTGCACTTATGTGAAACAAGACTAGCAGCGTCATATATATTACGCTGATAGAAATATTCTTTACACGTATATGTATTTATGGTGTTTGCTGCAACCAAATCCAACAATAATTTTTGTTCGTTGTTATTACCGGCAAGTAATTAGCATTGCGGCCAGTTGAGGCGCTGAGTGCAAAATTTCAGAGCCCCATGGCACCCTATGGATTCAATTATTCAAGAATGAATTCTAACTGTAGTCACCCAGTCAGTAGCATCAAGGTCATAAAATAGGACGAAAAATATCATTCATAAAGACGGGGAGTGTCATTAAAAGTAGGTACAAGGAAGTGGCCAGCTGTATATTCAATATTATTTGTGGGATTTTGTAATGTGATTACGTAGATGATGTGAATATTTAAACTTGGATGGGCATAATTCACAAGCGTACGGTGTTTCACCAGTATGAGTACGCATATGTAATGTAAGAACGCTCTTTTGTCTAAAAGATTTGCTACACATCATGCATGTATGTGGCTTTTCTCCCGTATGTATAAGCATATGATCTCTCATCACCTTCTTATCAGTAAAGCGTTTATCGCAGACACTGCATGCATATGGCCTTCTGCCCTCATGTAGTTTGAAATGTCGCATCATTCCAAGATTAGTCGGAAATACCTTCCCACATGTTGGGCATGGAAAACTCCCCTTCTCAGCATGAACATTCAGATGACAACGTAAACTGTGCATATCGACAAAAGCTTTACCGCAAATTTCACAAACAATTGGCTTAATATTTCCATGCCTTCGCATATGGACCTTGAAACTTTGTACAAAATTAAAACTTTTATTACATTGTTGGCATTTAAAACGTTTCTCTGTAGAGTGTATAGAGGCATGACTTTGCAAACCTTTCAGAAACTTGAAAAGATTTTCCACATGTTTTGCAGCAAAACGGTTTATCATCTGCATGGACAGCTTTATGTATGTGGAGCTGGTATTTCCTTACAAAACCTCTGCCACAAATATCACACTTATGAGGTGTGTCACCTCTATGCTTGCGAAGATGCACTTCCAAATAATAACGATAGCCAAATGATCGATTACACTGCTCACAAAACATTGATTTCCTATCTGTATTCTGTTTACTGACACCAGCTTCAGTTTCTTCACTCTCTTTTACTACACATAAAGCTTTTGAACTTTCCTCTTTGTCCTGATTCTTCACAAGTAGTGGAATGTCTTCATTTTCTTCCACAGCAGAAAAAATTCTTGAACTTTCTTTTTCGTCCTGTTTCTTCACAAATCCTGGAATTTCTTCATTTCTTTTTACCCCACATAATGTTTTTAGACAACTTTCTTCATCACTGAATAAATCTTCATCATCATCATCTACACTTTCAGTACTATCAACTGAATAGTCACTCATCTCTGTTTTTACACTTTCACATGGGGCATCAGTTTCGTCAAAAGATTGACGATCCTTTGTAAGTTCCAGTTCAACATTATTGGCATGCATTACATTTTCTACAGAATTAACAGAACCAAATTCAATTTTACATGTTGTTTCTTCTACTTTTAGGAATGTATTTTCTAATTTATTGAATCCAATATCAGAATATTTATTTTGCAGCTTTATATCAGATTCTATTACCATTCTTTTAAAGGTACATGCTGCCTGCAATTTATCAAAGCAAATAGAACATATATTTGATGGAAGCCCATCTCCTTTAAGTATCTACAAATTATATTAAGACATAGTGTTAGAAAATTTGATATAATCCCATCTACCTTAACAGTTGTTTGTTCAGTTAGCAAATCAGATATTAGTTTGTCATTTAAGGAGTCCTTAAAAATATTTAAACAATTTTCATTTGAATTTAGGCAAGTTCTACATATAACACTCATTTCATAAATTATTTACTCATCTATTTTAACTGTGATGTCCGCGAAACCGCTTCACCTCAAAAATTAAGATGACGAACTATATAATACTTAACTGATGACTTGCGATTGTGGAATTATAGAAAAATACCTGAGGGATATAAACAAAGAAGCCTAACCTTAAATCCGCCTTAATCTATAGATAACCACCTCGCTATAGGTTAATAATAGGACACAACCAACACAATTGCAGGTGATAAATTATTTTTGAACCACCTACCGCTGATACGCGAAGTTATAAAAAGCGAGGGCATATCGGGCATATACCGCTTCCCATTGCTTAGAGCGATAATAGTGACGACGTGACATTCTATACAGGCAAAGTGGCGCCCTCTATAAATTGACAGTGCATGCGGATCCACTGAAAACAGCAAGTGAGCCACCTTTTCTTATCTCTTCGTTACATGCTATATAAACGTTCCCAAATATCACATACCTGATCCTCGTGGCGGCTATATAGTATTAGAAATGAGTTCTTCTGTTTCCTTCATTCTGCAAACACGGCCAGCATTCATTCTCATCTGAGAGTCCGATTCTATGTAGGTGTTTTCTATGTCTACAACGTGCCCTGTAAACGCAAAAATAATTAATTTCACACTCACAGCCAAATTTAAGTTTCTTGAATCTAGTATTCTAAACAAGTGGCACAAATTTTTATTGTTTGTCCTTCACACAAGAGTATATGTATTTTTTTGACTTTGGCCGAGTTGTTAAAGTTTGAAGTTACTTCGACAGAAACTGCTGCTCATTTGGTCACGTATGTTTTTTCACGTATTGATTTTGGACATGTTACATCAAAGCAAAATCAAAATGAAATACCCAGTAAACAATGAGAAATGCACCTTTAGTTTAGGAAAACCAATGAATTAGGCGAACACATTTAAAAATATAATAAACAATGATACCTTTGACATGACAGAAGTTTTGGCCTTGTTTATAAGTATATATAAACAAGGGTTTTGGTAGGAAAACTATAATTCAATATGCAGAAAAATTCAAAAACAGCAATCACTGCAAGCACTCGATAAGTACCAAAAATACTAAATTAAATTGATATAAATTTTTGGTTTTAGTACCAATAAAAGCCTTTCACAAGATGACTTATTGTTAGAGAGAGAGAGAACTTAGGGGTATCAGTACTAGATGGCTCAAAATAGAATTTCATGGGAACTTACGAGTTCCCGTTAGCAAGTGATCTTACAAAAGTATTTGCAGATTCCTGTCACATTCCTGTTTACAAATGTTAACACGTTTGCATATTTTTACTGATTTTACTTTCATGATTTTGCATTGTCCAGGAAAACTTCAAATTTACAATTTTTTAAGAAGGCAAATGCCAGACTTTAGATAGTTTTTGTTTAATTCATTAACACAGGAATATTGGACACTCTAGCTATAAATGCTTTTTATGTTTATAATGAAGAAAAATGAAGTATGGAAAAGGCTAAACCAAAAATTCAAAGTAGGTTATATCATACAAATACAATAAGAACGAATAGAAATAAAGCGTAAATGTGAATAAACATCCGCATTTATCCGACTTTATATCATGGCAACACCAAAGTTCAAAAATAATATTTTGGATCTGCTATGCAGAGCCTGTTTGAAAATGAAAAAAACACGATTCAATATATTTGAACACAAGAAAAATGATCGGCTCTTAGCTGACATGATAAGGGATTGCACATCTGTTAAAGTAAAGTAAGTCTAGCTTCTTATACTTTGTAATAATAATGTACCTTTATTTATATGCAGATTCAAAATGATGATGGATTTCCAGTCAATTTATGTGGTGAATGTAGTGAAAAGCTTAATTCTGCTTGTGATTTTAAGGAGATGGTTATCCAATCAAGCTTGAAATTGCAAAACTTTTATGATTCTAAGAAACTAGACAATGAAACGAATATGCAAAGTAATGATGAAAATCTTAATATCAAAGAGGTATCATGTGCAAAACCTGAAGAATCTCAACATGCGGATAGAAACATAGCTAACAACAATGAACAGAATTACTTATATTCCCGATCAAATAAAAAGAACTTCAGTGAAAAAAAATGTGATGCTATACAAAATCAGCAAATAATGGAAAAGGAAATTTTTGCTGGGAAATTAGATATTGTCAACCTAGATCAATGTAAATTTAAGACACAATATATATCTCCAGATGATATTGATAACTTTTTTGATAGCATGGATTCCTTAGATACTAGTTTGGATGAATCTTCCACATATGAGAAAAGTAAAAGAGAAAACAAAATGTTTCACGTATAAAACCAAAAAGGCGAAGAGGTAATATTAACAATCACAATGAAAAACAAGCGGCACTATTAGATAATTCTGACTATCGAAGGATAATCAGCAGCAATTTGACAAAGAAAGAAAAGGATTGTGAAACAGTTTTTTGTGGTGAGTGCAAAAAGACTTTTAGTTTTCGTTATTATGTTGCCGTCCATGCTTATG